>APFE030161879.1:114456-130289 GCA_000404065.3 Pinus taeda | reverse complement strand
AACTCAAATTCAGATTTCAACAATCTTTCATACTTGTCATCACTTATTAGAGAATTGAACTTCTACTAAGGTTTAGTTACACAACCCTAGAATTTACAAACACTATCATCCTAAAGAATCAAACTTCGACTAGGGCTTAGTTCCAAACGCTAGGAATTATGACTATCAACAATTAGGTCAACACATATATTTAGGATTCCATCATCATGTACAAGCATATCATAACATGTGTTAGTCAAACGCAATGACACAAATATCAATATATTAAAGTTAGACATATAACAAACTTGATCAGACTAGGGTTTTGATCGGACAAACACACATATACCTAAGATTTCATTCCAAGGACATTATCTAAAATAAGGGTCTTGCTCATAAACCCTACCAAACCTTAACCCTACCAAACCTTAAAGATCTAGAGTTTCAACTACAAACCCTAATTTATCAATACTTCAAAGTTTTGAGATTTCAGTGATCACCATTCAACCCTAACAAGTTAGGATTTTTCATAACCATACCATAACCTAAACATGACATGACATCATCAAAGCATCAAACATTTTCTTTAGGCTTCATCAATAACCTTAAGTTGGCTAGGGTTTCACACATTATCATCAACATGCCCTTAACTTAGGGTTTTTACAAAGAACCATTTTAGGGTTCCACAAGGGTAGTTAAAGATATGAGGAGGGTTCCATTAGGGTTCTAATGATGAATCACCCAATCAAGAATCCTTATGATTCAAGAGAGCTAGACACAATAATGTTAGTAGTGTAGAATAGTTTATCAAGAATGAACATACCTTTATGAAGAGAGCAAAACTTATAGTTTAAGGCATACCTTTTGTTTCTTAACAAACCTTGTAACTCTAGTGCTTTGTCTTTGTGAGGCCTTCTTCCATAATCCTTGAGTATTCAACAAGCTTTTCCTTTTGTTTCTTAACAAACCTTGTAACTCCAATGCTTTGTCTTTGTGAGGCCTTCTTCCATAAACCTCGAGTATTTAGCAAGCTTTTCCTAAACAAGGAAAATATGAATAGAAATGTGATTAGTATTTAATACAAACAGAACTTTGATAAGTAACGGAAACCAAAAATGAAAAGGTATTACAAGGAGTAAGATACTTATCTTTGGAAAAATGGTGAGGGCTCCCTTTTAATCCAATCTCGAGGGATGCCCATAGCTCTATCAAAACAATTCAAAAATATTTTTCCAAAGCAGGTTAAACCTAGAAATCAAAACATAAAGGAAAGCAATTTAGAGTAGAAGGATATGCAGGGGATAGTTATTAGAATAATTCTAATTTAGTTTAATGCTCATTCTTATAGCTGTTGCTATTTTCATTTCTTTAGCAGTTTCTTATATGAAACTGAATCTTACATAGAAACTTGATGTTTCTATCTTTGTAAATATCTCTGTATTATTATTGAGTATCGTTGCTCAATCAATTCATCGAATTCATTTGGAAATCCATATGCGTGCGCACTGTTTTATGGTATCAGAGCCTTTTTTTCTTGAGTTATTTCTGCTATTCATTTCTAAGGTCGCGTCCTCTGTAAGCCAGATAGCCTTCACTGAGTCTCAGCTTCGGCTTTGCTCACTGTGATAAACGCTTGCAGCCATCTATCTCGTTACAAAAGTGGATCGTGCAAAATAACTTTTCAGTTGTTGCTCTCTGTTCCAGATTCCTTCCTTGTTGATTAATTTTTTTAATTAGTGGTAGTTCCAGCGAATCTCTCTGTGGCATAATTTTTTTGTGGACGAAGGCTTCCCAACCTCAGTTACACATACCTGCGTCCAAGAATTCGTGCAACGGGAGGGCTGTTTTGCCAAGGGTCAACTCGACCTGACTTCAGTCCTAGATACATCATTACGAGAGCGCCTCATTCAGATCCAATTTTTTTTTTCTGAAGTGGGAATTTTTTTGACGCGGAATTTTTTTTACGAAGCTGTAATCACCAGAGGGTATTATAATCCCCAGGGCAATCGAAATTTATCACTATTATAATCACCAGGGCAATCGACGGAGTCCCGTATTAAATTTTTTTTGCAGCTCAGCAATCGAAGAGTCCCGTATTAATTTTTTTTGCAGCTCAGCGTCGGAAGGCCCACCCGAGTTACAAGCTCCAGCTCAGCGGTCGACGGAAGGCCCACCCGAGTTACAAGCTCAACAATCGAAGAGTCCCGTATTTAATTATTCTTGCTCGACGGAAGTCACAGCTCAGCGGTCGGTTGAACCGTGCCTCGACGGAAGTCACAAGCTCAGCGGTCGATTGAGCCTTGCGTATTCGGATTCGCAATTGGGTCTGCCCGTTGGATACGTCACCTATGCTTTTGCGGCTGCTGTAATAAAATTTTTATTGGTGGCCTATGCGTGTGTCGCATAGCGTGGATCAGTTCATAAAACTCCGCTTGCAAAACAGTGCATATATCCCTACCTGTGCAACGTTTATTCCAGTTGTGCAGCGTTTTATGAAATAAATCGAGTATCTAAGTTGACAGCGAGGCATCAATTCTTTTTTAAACAGGAGTTCCAGATTTTTTTTGCCACGACGTTCCAGGTTTTTTGCAAATCCTGCCACCGTGGTCAATTATAATATATATATATATATATTAATATATATATATATATATATATATATATATTTTTTTTTTTTTTTTCTTCCTCCACAGTCAGCATCTCAGGCAAACGATTACTCTGTATCAGTGATCCATATTTTGTTTTGTGTGGTCCGAAACTGCTAATTTTTTAGCGTGCAGCAAATTGGTATTTCTTCCTCAAAGAGCAATTTCAGGTTATTTTTTTATATATACCAGCTTTTATCAGATTCTGTTCAGATCTGTCAGAAACAGACAGATGGCTTCACTAACCAACCTAATGCTGGAAGGCAGTCAACGCTTCAATGGCACAAACTACAACATCTGGAAACAGAGAATGTTAACCATTTTTGAATATAGGCGTCTTGACCAGCGCGTTCTCAAAAAGGAGCTCCGTCCTGGTACAGCTGGCACCGATCAAGACAAGTTTGATGATCGAAATCGAGAGGCAGTTATGCTTCTCAAGCTCTCTGTCGCTGATGATTAGTTACCACAGATTCCTTCTGGCAAGACCGCTGCTGAGATCTGGCAACAGTTGAAGGACCTTCACGAGACATTCGACAAAAACAGAGCATTCTTTCTCAAAAATCAGTTGTTCTCCATCATGATGGACGAACATATGTCTTTACAGGAACATCTCAACAAGATTAAAGATATTCGAGATCAGCTCGAAGCCATTGGACGCACCATGGAGGAAGAAGATCTGGTAGTCATCACTCTGAAAAGTCTACCACAATCTTATGAGCACTTCATAGAAACTTTAAACATTACTGCCACTAATGTTGATCTAAAGTTCCCAGATTTATGCACCAAACTTATGCAGCAGGATCGATGGAAACAATAGTTTGGTAGTGGTGCAGCATCAGCTTCTTCAGAAAATGCCTTTGCTGCCAAATATCAGTCATCTCAGTCTTTTGAGCAGAAAGGTCCTTCTCAGTCTTTTGATCCTGCTAGGAAGAAAACTGTGCAGTGTAACTACTGTCACAAATTTGGTCACATGAAGAAAGTTTGCCGACAGAGAATTGCTTCTGAACAGAAGAAACATGGAGGACTTCATCAGACAGCAAATGTTGCAGAACATTCCGAGCAGACAGATTCTGCCTTTTATGCTTTTATGGCTAAAAGGTCTTCCGATCATATTCCATCATCTGCCTGGTACATTGACTCTGGTGCATCAGGCCATTTCTCTCACAGGCGTGACTGGTTTATTGACTTCTCACCTTTCAGTGATTTCGTGGTATTTGGAGGAGGTGAAAAATACACAGTAGATGGCAGAGGTACAGTTCAAATTCAGTCTGGTGGACGCACACTTATCTTCTTGAATGTATACTATGTTCCTGGGATGGAAATTAATCTGCTGTCCGTCAGTTAGATTATGAGGAACTCTCCTCAGCTTGATATAGTATTCAGTGTGCTCAAATGCTCTATTATCGACAGGGAGACTAATCTTACAGTTGTTGTTGGCCTAGAAGATCATGGTCTATACAGGCTTCTTGACACTGGAAATTTTCCAGAAGTGGCTCTAGCAGCTCGTGCTTCTCCCATCAGCACTTTATGGCATCAACGATATGGGCACCTAAACATGCAGTATCTCTCTCAGCTCTCTCGGGAAGAACTTGTGTCAGGGTTACCTGATATTCAGACTCAGCAGTTGGGCGTATGCGGTGCGTGTCAAGCTGGAAAACAACATTGGTCGTCATTCACGAATGGAGAATCCTGGCGCGCATCTAAGGTACTCCAGCTAATTCATGTTGATATTTGTGGTCCCATGAAAACATCTTCTATCACTGCTTGCAAATATTTTCTGCTTATTGTAGATGATTTCAGTAGAAAGATGTGGGTTTATTTTCTAAAAAATAAATCTGATGCATTTAGTATATTTCAGAAGTTTAAAACCTTAGTTGAAAAAGAGTCTAGTTGTGATATCATGACTCTTAGAATAGATAACGGGGGGGAATTTTGTTCTTCTGCTTTTTCCACCTTCTGTGCTACTCATGGCATAAAATGCCAGTTCACTACCCCCTACACACCTCAGCAGAACAATGTTGTTGAACGCCGCAATCGCACGGTTGTTGAAATGGCTCGCTCCATGTTACAGCACAAGAATGTTCCCAACAAATTCTGGGCTGAAGCAGTATTTACTGCGGTTTATCTTCTTAACAGATCACCTACTCAGGTTGTTAAAGGGAAAACTCCTGAAGAGGTGTGGTATGGTCGTAAGCCTAATATCAGTCACCTCAAAGTATTTGGCTCAATTGCATATGTTTGGATCCCAGCGGCTAAACGCTCTAAGTTGGATTCCAAAAGCCAGAAACTCATGATGACAGGGTACAGTGATCACGACAAGGCCTATAGACTAATTGATATTGCTACTGGTCGTCTTAGCTTCAGTCGGGATGTGGTATTTGATGAAGACAGAGGATTCTTTCAGTCTTCTTCTTCTGAGCAGTGTTCTACAGATCAGCCTCATGGTGTTCTTCCTCCGGTAGGTCCACCTGATGGGAGGGATGATGCAGTATCAATGTTTGATAATACACTGCCCGAGCTTCCTCCGGAAAATAACTCTTCTCTTGCTGCTCCTATTGCTCTTGACCCCTCTTCTTCTACTCCTAACTCTTCGACCAAAATGGTGGGCTAAAACCATTGGTGATCTTCGGGATGATGAACTTCTTGAAGGACGCATCTCTAGACATAAGAGCACACAACAGTCTACAGTAAATTTTGCGCTTATGGCTAATATACACAGTACCTTTGAGCCTCAAACTTACTCAGAGGCTAAGGGTACACCTGAATGGGAACAGGCTATGGACGCTGAATTTCAGAGTCTTCAGAAAAATCACACATGGACCCTGTCTGATCTTCCTAAAGGAAAAGAGCCCATTAGCTGCAAATGGATATATAAAGTGAAGTACAAAGCCAATGGAACTCTAGACAAGTATAAAGCTCGTCTTGTGGCTCGAGGATTCTCACAGAAGGAAGCCATTGACTATGAGGAGACTTTTGCTCCTACAGCCAAAATGAGTACCATACGTCTTGTCCTTGCCCTAGCAGCTCAGTTTAAATGGAAAGTTCATCAGATGGATGTAAAAAGTGCTTTCCTAAATGGTGACTTATAGGAAGAAGTCTACATGACACAGCCTCCAGGATTTAAGATTGCCTGTCAAGAACAGAAAGTGTGTAGATTAGCCAAAGCTCTCTATGGATTGAAACAAGCTCCTCAGGCTTGGTACATGAAAATTGATCAGTACCTGACAGATCATGGTTTTCAGCGAAGCCCATCTGATGCAAATCTGTATATCAAGCACACTGATGATGATATTTTGTTTGTGGTTGTCTATGTAGATGACCTTATCATTACTGGCAACTCTGCACATTTGATCCATGGGATCGAACAAGACTTATGCAAAACTTTTGATATGACAGACTTGGGACTTCTTCACTATTGTCTGGGGATTGAAGTTTGGCAGACTGAGAATCACATCTTTCTCTCTTAGTCCAAGTATGCCAAGAATCTTGTGGACAGGTTCAGAATGCAGGATTGCAAACCAGCCTCGACTCCTATGGAACCAGGGTTCAAACTTTCAGCTCAGTCATCCTCTCCTCCTGTGGATGAAACCTTATTCAGGCAATTAGTAGGCAGTCTTATCTATCTTACTGCCACCAGACCAGACATCAGTTTTTCAGTGAGCTACATTTCCCGCTTCATGTCCGCTCCTAAAGCTGATCATTGGATAACAGCAAAGCGTGTGCTAAGATATGTGCGTGGCACTTCTGATTATGGACTTCTATACACTCGCAGTTCCGATCCTATACTCAGTGGTTACACAGATTCTGACTGGGCCGGTTCAGTTGATGATCGTAAATCTACAGCTGGGTATGTGTTTAGTCTAGGATCTGGTGTTGTCACCTGGACTAGTAAGAAGCAGCAAGCCGTGGCTCTCTCCTCCACCAAAGCAGAGTATCGAGGAGTAGTTAAGGCATCCTGTGAGGCAGTTTGGCTTCGGCGTATGCTTGCAGACATGCATGCTTCCCAGACAGGTCCTACTTCCTTGTTTTGTGATAATCAGGGAGTGCTCAAACTTGCCAAAAATCCCATCTTTCATGAACGAACAAAACATGTAGAAACTCATTGCCACTACATTCGCCAGCTTGTTGAAGACGGATCCGTTCAGTTGAGATATATTCTCACAACAGAGCAGCCTGCAGATATCTTCACCAAGCCACTTGGTCCTGCTAAGTTTGAACTATTCAGGGGGTCTATTGGTGTTGTAAATAGATTGAGCATTAAGGGAGGGTATTAGAATAATTCTAATTTAGTTTAATGCTCATTCTTATAGCTGTTGCTATTTTCATTTCTTTAGCAGTTTCTTATATGAAACTGAATCTTACATAGAAACTTGATGTTTCTATCTTTGTAAATATCTCTGTATTATTATTGAGTATTGTTGCTCAATCAATTCATTGAATTCATTTGGAAATCCATATGCGTGCGCACTGTTTTAATAGTCCCTAAGAGTTCCTAGCAAATAGGTCTTTTGACTTCGGGTCCTTCCATCTTGTTCTTCTTTGGTGAAACTTCCTTGGCAAGGTTTGCTTGATCCCTGCCCCTCTTTTATTCCTAGGATTATTAGGACAAACACTTCTATAGTGATCCATCGTGTGACAATTGTAGCATTCTATCTTGAATAGGTCTACGTTCCTTCTTGGCCCTTTAGACTTCTTGATTTCTTTGTATACTTCTTCACTTTTCCTTTTGTTGAAAATAGCAACAAGAAATGCTAAAAATAGCATTGGTATAGATAGCATTTCGGGATACATTCCATTTTTAATTAGTCCCTAAATTAAAATTGAGAATTAAAATTCAAATTTGATCTCAACAGCTGTTTGTAAAATAATTAATTAATTCATCTTGAGTTAATTAGTTGGAGAATATCAAACATGAAGTCTATGTGAAGACACGCAACAGTTATCCCTTTGATTGAGGAAGTTATCCCTTAATTAAGGAGATCAGGATGAGTTGTACTTTGAGTTGTAATTAGTTAGCTCAGTTAACTGAGTTAAGTCTAGTTAGATTAGTTCCAATAGTTTGTGGAACTGATTGTGAGTTCAGTTAGTCCAATGCATGCAATGCATGCAACTAGTGTACTTCAGATAATTGAATATTCTCTCATAAATAACTCATGCATGTCAGTTCAGACAAAGACCCAGTTGAGATCAAAGGATGGGACAATGTACTATTAGTTGCAGGAATATTCCCATGAGGATATCTCTTACATGCAGAAGGAATTCATTCCTTGAGGATTGCACAGTTATTTTAGAGGTTAGAGCAGTGTGTGAGGAATTATTATACATAGGTGGTAGCTTGAGGACCCAGGAGAAACTGCGCAAGGAAATAGGAGGCTTGAAGTACTGAAGGAAGGCATATGTGTTGTCTATTCTGTCTATGAGCAGTAGTGAGGGATTGTACTAAGAGCTGGATAGCTTGTGAGCTAAAGCTTTGTGTAATTCTGAGATATTTCCACTTGTATGATAATACAGATAGCGGGGTTTTTAGCTGAGGCTTTCCCCAGAGTATTCTTCTGTGTTCATGTGTGATTCATTTCTTCTTCATCTGTTATATGTGTTCTATTTGATTTTGCTCAAAATCGATTAAGCTTCTGCAAGTTTGATTGTAGAAGTAGATTAAGTATATTCCTTTAGTTACATTGCATTATCAGTTTAATCTACAGGAGAATTTCTATATGGTATTGGAGCAAAGGTGATCAAAGCGGAGAACAGTATACAAAGAATGGAGAAGTTCGAAGTTTGAAGTTCTTGATTGTAGGTACAAAATTGATTTCTTATCACATCTCAAAGTTCACCAATGGCGTTCAATGGCTTGAGACTCAAGTAGGCCCTGGATGGAAGCTCGAATTACATAGCATGGAAGGATCGCATGGAAGCAGTATTAGAGGACAATGGTTTGAAGGACTTCATTGATCAAGAAGTCCCCAAGCTAGTAGTAGCTAATGCCCAAGAATTGGCGGAATGGACAAAATGTGTGGCGAGAGCGAGGAGGATTCTTCTGGAGGGAGTTTGAGACCATATTGTCTTGAGTCTCCATGGGAAGGAGACACCGTTTTCAATGTGGAAGACGTTGAAGGATCTATATCAGAACTACAGCGATCAGAGGAAGCTGGCACTAAAAGACAAGTTTCGAAAAATCAAGTGTGAAAAGGGTGACACAATCTCTACATATCTGAACAAGCTCACCACCTGCAGAGATGAGCTTGGAAGTGTAGGAATCACGACAGCCGATGATGACATGGTGAGTCTTGCTCTCCTCGGTCTTCCTAAGAGTTGGCATAACTACCAAGACTTAGTGAATGGAAGAAAGAAATGGCCAGATTGGGAATGACTGTGGTCGGATTTGATGCAAGAGGAGATCAGGAGAAGCATCAGAGATGGTTCTTCATCAAAGCATGATGATGAAGAAAATCTAGCCTTAGCAAGTAAGGCGAGGAAACGAAAAGGGAAGGCTTTCCATTCCAAATTGAGTTCTTTCCATGGTGGGAAGAAGATTGACAAATCTAAAGTGCGATGCTTTAATTGTCATGAGGTGGGCCATTATGCAACAAATTGTCCACATAAGAAATCCAAGAAGGGATCCTCGAAAGGATCAGATGGTGAGGCATTGGCCTCATAGTTTGAATTGGATTTTACCCTCGTCGCATGCATGGTTTCATCGATGGTGGGTTGTGTTTGGTACCTGGACAGTGGAGCCTCATTCCACATGACCGATGACAAGATTTTATTCAGTACCTTGGAGGAGAAGGACCTCCAGATGCGCATAGAGATGGGCGATGATGGAAAGTACCGTGTTTTAGGTGAAGACACGATTGTGTTTCAGAGGGAGCATGGAGCTCCTCTCACCCTGACTGATGTAAAGTATGTGCCTAGACTGAAGAAGAACTTGGTATCCGTCGCAATGTTGAAAGACAAAGGCTACGATGTAGTCTTTAGTAATGGAAAGGCATTCCTGAGACACATCGCCACGGGTCAGACGAAGAGGATTGGGATTCGAGTGAAGAATCTCTACAAGCTGGAGGTAGATGACTGTGCTGCATTGAGTTCCAAAGCAGAGTTGGTGCAAAGCCAAGATATTGGCGAGTTATGACATAGAAGGTTGGGCCACTTGCATCATGGGGCCTTGAAGATCATGCAACAGATCTCTATCGGACTTCCCAAAGATAAACTTGAGCAAGTAGATACATGCAAAGGTTGTACCTTGGGTAAGTATGCAAAATCTTCCTTTCATGATCGAGACAGTTGCCTGAGGCGATCTTGCAGCGAGTTCATACAGATGTGTGTGGACCATTCTCGATTGCATCCACTGCTAAAGAAAGGTGCTATGTTATTTTCATTGATGATTTTTTTCATAAGTGTTGGATTTTTTTCGTAAGTGCTGGATTTTTTTCATGCAAAAGAAGGATCAGACCTTCTCCAAGTTTTGTGAGTTCAAAGCTTTGGTTGAGAAGGAATCAGGGAAAAAAATAATGGCCTTGAGAAGTGACAACGGTGGAGAGTATGTCTCTCAAGAGTTTAAGGACTTCTGTGCAGTGGAAGGAATTAAACGGGAGTTGACGGCACCCCATAACCCACAATAGAATGGGGTGGCCGAGTGGAAGAACAGAACAATTGTGGGAGCAGCTCAAGCGATGCTGCATGACCAAGGCCTACCACTTCATTTGTGGACTGAGGCATGCAACACATTGGTTTACTTGCAGAATAGAAGCCCGCATCGCATACTTGGGATGAAGACATCAGTGGAAGCTTTCTCCGGGAAGAGACCAAATGTGAGTCACTTCAGGATCTTTGGCTTACTTGTAGAATAGAAGCCTGCATTGCATACTTGGGATGAAGACACCAGTGGAAGCTTTCTCTGAGAAGAGACTAGATGTGAGTCACTTCAGGATCTTTGGCTCATCGGTATTTGCCATGTGACCAAAGATGCTCGGAAGAAAATTGAGCCAACAGTTGAGTTGGGGATACTTGTGGGGTACACTAATACACCCCACAACTATCGGGTGTTCTTACCTACCAGTCAGAGGACAGTGGTTCACAGAGATCTAAAGTTTGACGAGCAGAAGGCCATGTGAGTTTCCCTTGAGAGGGAGCTCAAGTTGCATGCAGAGGAGGAACTTTTGGTTCCTAAGGAGGAGGAGCCTCAGACTGATGCGGAGCAGTCGCATGCAGAGGTTCCATGAGTGGAGACATCCACTCATGTAGAGTTTTCCAGAGGGGCAGAAATACACAAGGGAAGCTGACAGATTGTTGATGGATGTGAGAGAGAATGTGGGAGAGCCATCTTAGCGCAGACAGAGGTCACTTGAGTGGTACACTGGTTACATGGCCCTTGTTGGGGAATTTGTAGAGACTGAACCATCTTCCTTTGAGGAAGCAGTGCAGCAGCCACTTTGGGTTGATGCTATGGTGGAGTATGACTTCATAGTTCAAAACAGTGTTTGGGATGTGGTTCCAAGACCGGAGAACAAGTCAGTCGTGAGTTCTCGTTGGCTTTACAAGGTAAAGCAAGTTGTTGATGGTAGTGTGGAGAAACATAAGACAAGATTTGTTGCCCGTGGTTTCTCACAAGTCGATGGGATTGATTATGTTGAGACTTTTGCTCCAGTAGCAAGATACTCATTTATCAGATCGACGTTGGCACTAATAGCATAGATGGGTTGGAAGATCCATCAGATGGATGTGAAGACTGCATTCCTCAATGGCAAGATTGAGGAAGAGGTATACATAAAGCAGCCGGAAGGATTTCAAACCTTCGATCGTGAGTCGCTTATGTGCTGACTCAAGAGAGCTTTGTACGCGCTGAAGCAAGCACCTCGTGCTTGGTACACATGATCGATAGCTAATTCACCGGGTTGGGCTTCACAAAGAGTGAAGTAGATGCAAACCTGTACCACATCATAGTAGAAGGTAAGCCATTGATCATTGTTCTTTATGTTGATGATCTAATATTAATAGGTGATGATTAGTTGATCAAGTCTTGCAAGGAGGATCTTGCAAGAGAATTTGAGATGAAAGACATGGGTCTTATGCACTACTTCCTAGGCATGGAAGTGTGGCAGAAGGATGGGGAAGTGTTTTTGTCTCAAGTCAAGTATGCCAATGAGATACTCAGGAGATTCCACATGGAGAAGTGCAAGCCCATGCAGACTCCTCTAGCAGGTAACTGGAGGAAGGAGGATGCTACTTCAAGGGAGGTAGTAGCTGCTACTATGTATCGACAACTTGTGGGTTCACTGATGTATTTAGTGAACACACGACCAAAGTTGTGCTTTGCGGTGAACCAAGTCAAACTATGGTTCAGCCTACCAAGCTGTTTTGGAAGGCAGCTAAGCATGTGCTGAGATACCTCAGAGGGACATCTCAGTATGGATTATGGTACAAACGGATAGAGGGCATGAAGTTTCAGGGCTTCACAGATGCAGATTGGGCAGGGAGTCCATCATATCGGAAGAGCACTTGAGGAGGAATTTCAAACCTTCGTTCAACTGCAGTTTCTTGGTACAGCAGGAAACAAAGGTCAGTTGCACTTAGCTCAGCAAAGGCTGAATACATGGCTGCAAGCAAGGCAGCATGTGAGGCCATTTGGATGCGGAAAATTCTAGTTGGCTTGTTTGATCAGAGGATGGATCCAACTGTGATCTATTGTGATAGTTAGATTTGTATCAAACTTTATGAGAATCCAGTATTTCATGATAGGTCCAAGCACATCGATATTCAGTATCATCATCTTCGAGATTGTGTGGTGAAGAGGATCATGTTGGAGTATGTTTCGACTGAGGAGCAGGATGCAGACATTTTGACTAAGGCATTGTCAAATGCAAATTCGAGTTCCATAGATACAAGATCGGGGTGGCAGATAATCTCTTTCTTGTTGAAAGGGAGTATTGAAAATAGCAACAAGAAATGCTAAAAATAGAAATGCTAAAAATAACATTGTTATAGATAGCATTTCGAGATACATTCCAATTTTAATTAGTCCCTAAATTAAAATTGAGAAATAAAATTTGAATGTGATCTCAGCAACTATTTGTAAAATAATTAATTAATTCATCTTGAGTTAATTAGTTGGAGAAAATCAAACATGAAGTCTATGTGAAGAGATGCAATAGTTATCCCTTTGATTGAGAAAGTTATCCCTTGATTAAGGAGATTATGATGAGTTGTATTTCGAGTTGTAATTAGTTAACTGAGTTAAGTCCGGTTAGATTAGTTCCAACAGTTTGTGGAACTGATTGTGAGTTCAGTTAGTCAATGCATGCATGCATGCAACTAGTGTACTTCAGATAACTGAATATTCTCTCATAAATAACTCATGCATGTCAGTTCAGACAGAGACTCAGTTGAGATCAAAGGATAGGACAATGTACTATTAGTTGCAGGAATATTCCCATGAGGATATCTCTTGCATGTAGAAGGAATTCATTCCTTGAGGATTGCACAGTTATTTAAGAGGTTAGAGCAGTGTGTGAGGAATTATTACACACAGGTGGCAGCTTGAGGACCCAGAAGAAACTGCACAAGGAAATAGGAGGCTTGGAGGAATGAAGGAAGGCATATGTGTTGTTTATTTTGTCTATGAGTAGCAGTGAGGGATTGTATTGAGAGCTGGATAGCTTGTGAGCTAAAGCGTTGTGTAACCTGAGATATTTCCACTTGTATGATAATACAGATAGCGGGGTTTTTAGCTGAGGCTTTCCCAAAGTATTATTTTGTGTTCATGTGTGATTGATTTCTTCTTCATCTGTTATATGTGTTCTATTTGATCTTGCTCAAAATCGATTAAGCTTCCTCAAGTTTGATTGTAGAAGTATATTAAGTATATTGCTTTAGTTACATTGCATTATCAGTTTAATCTACATGAGAATTTCTACACCTTTTACTAGATCGAAGACTTTATTCTTTTCGACGATGAGATTTATCCTCTTCTTCCAAGCATTGTAATTGGATGCTCCTTCTAATTTGTTCTGTCCCTTTATTGTGTTAGACATTGTCTTTGAAGATAGTAAGCTTCTTTCCTTTTAAGGTCTCCTTATATGATCCTTTGATCAAATTCTTGAGGTTCCTTAGATTCCTTTCAATAGATCCTTAAACTGCCTATTTTTTTTTCCTTCACCTTAGTTCCATTCTCTAGCTTCAATGATGTTGATCCCATGCCTCTAAAAACATAGCTTTTGTTGTCTCCCAATTCCACTGCATGAGAAGATGGTTCCTCTATCATCATTAAGTGAACTATTAAGTGCAACCAAGAACCTTTGACTTTTGACCTTGTTGAATAAGTAATAAAAGATCTTCTTGATCCAGCTTCCTACAATATTGAATCCCATTCTCATATAACTTATCATAGAGGGAGTACCCATTTCCTTCAAGCCAACAGAGTGATCTTCAATATTCCTTTGCCTTAGCCCCGATACCTTGTTGAGAAATCAATGTTAATAGAATTAGGGTTAGATTTCTCTTTCTTGATAATTATTTGTGAATTATGTTGGCTTCTTTTACTTATTTGTAATATTATCTTTCATCAAGAAATTACCAAATTATGTGTGTATGAAGATCACAAAAACACATGACACAAGATGTAGGCACTCTTCTAGGGAAAAAAACTTATCTAGGGGAAAACCCAGTGAAAATCTCTTCCTTCAATAGTTTTCTTGAGACTCTTCAATCTAGACACAGACCTCCTCCAACCACCAAGTTAGCCTCCTCTTCCAACAACTTCGACCCAAAGTTTCGACCTTGAAGCAACAACACTTCGACCCAGTAGATGGTAGCGACAACAACAACAATGTTGACTAGACAAGGAAAACTTCGATCTTCCAAAGGAATCCAAATAAGAGAGATGGATAGCCCAAAACTTCGATTTTCTCTTTTCCTTCCTCTTTCTCCAACTTCGCACTTCTTTCAGCCTCCTTTCCTTCTTCGCCCGTTTCCAGCGCTTTCTTCTGGATATCGAACTTATGAGTGAGCGAGAGTGTGTTCCAAATGAATTCGATCTCCTTGTATATATAGGCTTGAGGTGAGGTTGAATTGCCCTATTTGAGGACGACTTGATCTCCTTGAGGCCGACTTGGTGTGGAGGTGTCGAATACCTAATTTGAGTCAATAATAAATATTTTTACATGATTCAAAAGCCCAAAAAGGGTCTCTTTAAATGGACAATGACTCAAATGACTTGGAATAAATCCTAGAAGTCTTCAACGCGAAATTTGACTAATAAAAGATGACCCAAGCATGAAACCCATGCTTTAATAAGTCATTGTGATAATAATAAAACAATTTCTTTTTCATTCTTTTCACAAGTATATTACATAATGACTAAAATACATTTATGAAGACCGAACCTAGTTTACATTTTTCAACAGGTATCTAGGATAATGGTTATATTATGATTTATTTTATTGTATATGTACCATAGTGCTTTTGAGGTAGCGTTAGATATAGTGACTTGAGAAAATAATAAGATCACGCGTCTTCAGTCAGTCAAGTAATGTTGGTTGCCTGCATCATCTCTTTCACGAGACTTTGTATCTCATTTTTACGTATTGAATAATACAATCATCTCTGTTCTTTACATCTCTGTGTAATTAATTGTGCCTGTTTGCATATGTGATTTGATTAGCAAGCCTTTTCCTTATTTAATGTTTATTTCTACTTACATGGGTTTGCGTTAACTTCCCCTTTCAAAAAGTAGATACCATAAAAAATCACCACTTAATAAATAAAAGAGATCAACTAATGCATCCAGTAAAAAAAGCCAGAAAATAAGGACAAAATTAATGCCGGAAATTGAGAACTCAAAGTAAAGAAGTTCAGATGACTTCGTCGATCACTTAGAAAGTTCCCTTGCCAATTCAATGCTGGAAATTGAGAACTCGAAGTAAAGAAGCTCAGATGACTTCGTCAATCACTTTGAAAGTTCCCTTGCCAATTCAAGATTCAGTTTGCTCAATGATGAAATATTTGATATGATAAATTCAGACTGTATGTTCTCTAATAGGTTCTTGAAAATATCATTTTTATTCTCCAACTCCACTTTACACCAACTGGTGAATCATCAAAAACACCATGTATAATATCCTCATTTTACGTTATTTTATTTGAGTTCTCCTAGATTGTAGTATTATATGGCATAATATATGTTGGAAATAATACTAAGAGGGGGGGGGGGGGGAA
>APFE030161879.1:40312-94735 GCA_000404065.3 Pinus taeda | reverse complement strand
ATATAATTTTTTTAATGTATTCACTGTGCTATATCTGCACTTGGAACAAAGAAAGTTCATTACAAGATCTCTAGTTATGATTCGGAAGTGTCATTCCTATAGGGAAAAGTTTGAACTTTGAATCACTGCTATGGCATAAAGAGCAACTAAAATTGAAATCTGAAAGGAAAATAATTTTGTAAGTGAACTTGTTTATGCCGTAATTAACTTTGGAGGCTGTTTTTGAATTATGTGACTATTCACCTTGCTCTTGAATACCATTCTAGTGGTTATATCTGACTTGTTTTATAACTTAGTTTATTGCATTAACCGTTTAACCATGTTGATTTTGAAATGCATTCAGGTGCCACTTGAGAAAGCAATCCAGCGGAGTTTTCTTGTGTCTGCTGACATGGCACATTGCTTGCATCCAAATTACATGGTGTACTATCAAATCTGCTTCCTTGGAATACCATGTCATTTTTTTAATGATTCCGGACCCTAAATATAAATTAGTGGCTATAACAAATATGACTTCAGAAAATGCTAAATTAGATTTTTACTTACGTTTGATCTATAGTTTTTGGGCTGGACTTATGTTGGCGTTTTAGTTGCTCATAATGTCTAAAGATATATCAAAACATATTCCAGGATAAGCATGAACAAAACCATCAACCCCAGATGCATAAAGGGCTCGTCATAAAATTTAATGCAAATCAGCGGTATGCAACAAATGCAGTCACGTCATTTATCTTTCGCGAAATTGGAAAAAAGAATAAGCTTCCTACACAGGTTAGTACATGGGAAGATAATGTATTTGATGGATTTCTTTGATAACTGTGTCTTTTTCACTTTGAAGTAGTATGAGGGAGTATGCATAATGTAGTTACAAGGATACTAATTCCTAGATGTTAGCCCGAGTTCCTGTGATCATGAAGTTTTAGTCCCCAAGATTATTTTTCGTCAAACTCATGCTCATCTCCATTCTCTTTCGTGTTTGCCTGTGAACTCAGATCTTTTCCTGGAAAACATAATGCAGAATATATAGAATAATTAGTTGCATATATAAAATAGGTCAATTCTTCTATCCTGAAAGAGTCTAAACCTGTTCTATAGAATATCTCTGACAATAAGTGAGTGTATTATTAGGCATTATTTTGTAGCATCGTCATGACGCAAGAGAACTTTTGATGCGTGGTTCATGAAATTACTTCAACATTCTGCAGATTCAATTTGATCTTGCTGGTATACCTGTATTGCTAACAAAAATTAGGTTTGCAGGAATTTGTTGTTCGAAATGATATGCCTTGCGGATCTACAGTAGGTCCGATTTTGGCAAGTGGAGTGGGCATTCGTACAGTTGATGTTGGAGCACCTCAATTGTCGATGCATAGTATTCGAGAAATGTGTGGTGTAGATGATGTTGTTTATTCTCATCTGCACTTCAAAGCTTTTTTTGAGGATTATGCAGAGTTCGATAAACAAATCAAAGTTGACTATTGATTTAGCACGATTGCTTGATGTGCACATTTTGCCATCTTCTATATTTTTTATATCTTAGTTGCTAGGCCATCCGACAGTCGAATAAACTCAGTAAATTTTATTTCCTTGACACATTTCAAGTTTAATTTATTTTTCATTATACTATATATGATTTGTGCGTGAGTATTTTTTAATTCATAAATTGTATAAAACTATTCATAAATCGTAAAAGAATATTTATTAGTCTTTGATGCGAAGACATTTTCTTTTGTTCTCATAGACATGTAGCTAATATTTCTAATAATATAACACTATAAATTACCCTCAGAAGTTGCAAGTGCACTCGATAAATTAGGTTTTGTAAGAAGTACGTTTGTATTATTTGACTTCCAAGACTACTATACCCTACTTCCACGATTACCATAA
This sequence comes from Pinus taeda, assembly GCA_000404065.3. Taxonomy (NCBI): domain Eukaryota; kingdom Viridiplantae; phylum Streptophyta; class Pinopsida; order Pinales; family Pinaceae; genus Pinus; species Pinus taeda. The sequence continues at coordinate 92,848 of APFE030161879.1, read as the reverse complement.
AGTGCGTACATTTCTATTACCTGCTTTCAAAGAAAACTATAAAACACGTACATTGCCCCACTGAGTTGGGACATACAACATACAATTTCAATTACCTGCAAGAAAATGAGTCATATGATGACCATTATTGCTGATTAACTTGATTTTCTATTTTTCTATTTTAGGAATATTACATAATCGGACGAACACGAGTAAGGTGAGGTGAATTAAATTTACCTCACTCCTGTCTATCTAATTCCCGAATATTCAATATTTCTAACCGGACAATTCAAATAAAGATGGCTGATCACTATAACATCATCTCCCATAAGGTTTGCAAATTCCCAACTCTTGCATGCGGTTGGGCTAGTTGTGTCCATGTATGTAAAATCACTTATTATACTAATTTAGTCGTTCAGATTCATTCTTATAATAATTTCCTTCCATGTACTTCCATTGTGATTATTCTTGATCGTTGATGTGAATTATCAAACACCCTCTCAATATTTATGAATTTTCTTGGTACGAGTGATTTTATGAATGCTATGAACCTTGGATATATATATATATATATCATGGTACGAGTGATTTTATGAATGCTATGAACCTTTTATATATATATATAATATTTGATTGAGTATTTTGAACAAACATAGAATAAGTCAAATTTAAAATAGCTAACAGTGTTAAATCAAAGATCGAATGTTATGAACCTGCATAATAGTATGATATGATAAAATTTGACCAATATTGTTATGGTTATTGCATTGCTAATATAATCTAAGGTAAATTTATCATCATATGTTATTCATATTATTCGTGCTATTCTTACATTGCTAGGATAGTAGGATAATGTATTAATTAGAAAGTGTCGTTTTAATGTGTTTAAATAAAATATTATGAAGCATGAGAGTCACACATTTTTTGAATAATATTCGATATGCAAAATGTGCCAGCAGATAGAGCAATGATCTATCAATCATTCATTTGTGTGGCATATAGAACGATTGTTTTTGGAGAGATATGTGCGAGAACAGAGAGGCATATACCATGCAGTATCTGAGGGTATTCAACCTAAAACTAAACATATAAAATTCAAAGGAAGAACAGCCAAAATCTAAGAAAACCAAGCGAGATTGGCTTCATACTGTGGTGCTGCTCAAATAATAATTATGATCATGCAGAATCATCATAAGATGTGCCTATAAATCAGATTATGAATTGCCATATTTACATGTGAAAACACAACATATAAATCTATAAATAAATGCATTTGACAAATTTCACTTTTGCAATACTATCAGTTGCACCACACATCTTCTTTTTGTTGATGACTAATACCGACACTATTATTGTCCGCTCTCATTGGTTATAAGCACACACATTTATGTCCTTGCAGATATGTAGCTTCTACATGGTATTTGTTATGATCTTCACGCACATGCATTCCCTGCAATTCATGAATCCCTAATTATGCTCCATGTGTCAACTAGCAAACCACACATGTTTCCCTCTCTTAGTCATGCATGTTGGGCATGTACCATTGAGTGACCTAGCAAAACATTAACAAAATAAATGCATGAAAGAGAAGCACAATAAAGATACATAATCTGCTATTAGTTTGCATGTGTTGGGCCTCCTTATTGCTTATTCTACACAACTAACCTTTTTAATTCTTTCTTCTATGTAGCATTTTCTCCTATGTGCAACTTGCCCGTAATGGGCTGAATTAAAGACATTTACACTAGTCTACAACGGACTATTTAGTGTTGCAACCAATACATGAGCTTGGAGCAAGAGCAAGGTATTCGATCCAAGCTTTAGGGGAATTATTTCCCAATAATTCAAATTTTATTTTATTTATTTATTTTTTTCTCAAGGGTCATTTGGCTTTTTAGTAGGATGAAGATGCCTAGCCTTCATGTAATAGGATTTCTTGATTTTGAAACCACTGAGCAATTTCAAGCCAAAAGGTAAAGGAAACAAAACTTTGTATAGGCTCCGAAGATTGTCTTAAGTAGTGTGTGCAAGGTGACAGGTAAGTGTTAAACAAAACGTTAAATCTTTAAGGTTTAATAGCTCAACAAATGTTTACACATGTAGGGCCAGTGACAAAGGAATGAGGGAAGAATGACGTATATTTGAGTTTTATGGCCAAATGGCCAAAAAGCAAAGGGAATTCTATAAAGTTTTAAGTGCATGATGGAAAACTAGAGTGTCTTTTCCCTCCATGTTTTGGAAGAGATCATTTGCACCATTAGAGTTTTAGCTCTCTCTCTCTCTCTCTCTACACACATATCTATGTAATTTGTTTTTCTCAGATTCTCTACACCAATAGACTTTTAAATCTCTCTCTCTCTCTCTCTCTCTCTCTCTCTCTCTCTCTCTATCTCATATATATTATATATATATATATATATCATATATAATATAATATATATATATGGAGTTTCTGTTCTCAGAGCCTTTGCACTAATGAAGTTTTTGTTGAGAAACCAAGTACAAGATGTACAAGCAATATTTCTGATCTACTGATAATTATTTGTGAGCTTATTACAATTTATTCTTCATCAAATAATTATAATTCATAAATTCAACCAATAATAGTGAAGAGAAAGAAGAGATTGTAGTGAACAACACTAAAAGACACCAATGTTTAGGTCAGAGACCAGGGCAAGACCCCACAAAGGGGAAAACAAAACCAAGTTTTTCCTTAGAGAGATCCTTCAACAATACATCTAGACATAGATAATACTAACCACAAGATGACTTCCACAAGTGTTGAGTCTCCAATGTAAATGTTTGCAGCACAATGTCAACAAGTTTTCCAATAGAATGTTCAATGAGTTCACCATCGAGAGGCTGATCCTCCCACCATACCACAAAGGAAAAGTTTTGAATAATAGATCTCTTGAAGTTCACACCTTGAATATAATCAAAATCAGATTAGAGCTTAGATCTATGCTTAGATCTCAACGTAGTCTTAGTTAGGAATGAATAAAACAAACTTATGATAATGAGCAGATCTTGGTCACCAGACTTCATATCAAAAGTATAATAATAAAATCTCGATCACCAGACTTCGGATCATAAGTATAATAAGAAGATCTCAGTGATTGACTTTAGATCATAAGTATAATGAGGTGATCTCAAACCTCTAACTTCAGATTATAAGTATAATGAGTAGATCTCTAATCACTAATTTCATATCATAAATGTAATGAGAAGATCTACAGATCTTGGACAACTTCACATAGGAGCATATGAGTAAGGTATATGTGTTCGAATTGCCTCCTAAGGAGAGCAAATTAACCTCTATATAGCCATCATGTGATCTAAATGAGTGAGTTTCTAGACAAACCAACTATCCATCATGTGATATGAATGAGGGAGTTTCAAAGAAAGCCAACTAGCTATCATGTGATCCGAATGAGAGAGTTTCAAGGCAAACCAATTAGCCATCATGTGAATTTCTAGGCAAGTTGACTTGATCATCTAGAAGAGCCAACCTAGCACTTGTGGAGCCACTTGAAATTATAAATAAAGATAATAATTCCAAATACAATGAAAATAAATAATTTCATGAAGACAAACCATAGCTACGATTTTAACAATTTTAAGTCTTTTCACAAGTTGTACACAATGCATGGACCTCTGAGGAATAGATTATTAGTTGATTGAAATCCAAGCATAAGGAATGTAGTTTGAAAACTTGAGATATGAATTGTAAAATTGTCAGCACTATGACTTCCAATGGTTGGAGTTGAAATTTCTATTGTGCATTAAGAGTGAGTGCAGATATTTCTACAATCCATGTCTCAAAGTTTTAAATTGCATTCCTTATACTTGGATTGTAATCAACTTCCAATCTATCCCACATCGGACCATAAAGTGAGCACAACTCCCACACACACACACCACTTTATGGTTCGATGTGGGATAGATTGGAAGTTGATTAAAATCCAAGTATAAGGAATGCAATTTAAAACTTTGAGACATGGATTGTAGAAATATTTGCACTCTCACTTTTAATGCAAAATAGAAATTTCAACTCTTTTCTATATGTTTTCTAGATTTCACTTTGTGGATTTTCAACCTTATAGCTATTATGAAATATAAATAAAACAAAAAGAATGATAGACAAGATTTCACCTCATAACAAACACAATCCAGTGGACAATTTAGTAGACAAGGTAACTATTACCCCCAAATCTAGTAGACCAGGTGCAAAGTGTCACCAGGAAACCTAGGTCTTATGGCAACAAGAGATTAACCACTACTACTATCACCTCAGTAGCTTCTCTTCAACTGTTAAGTGATGGATATTATCCTCACATCGGAGGCTTCCCTACAATAGCTCACTAGCAAGATATTTGACCGAGGGTTCAATGCTAATGTGAGATCTAACAATTGAAGGAAAAGAAACTAGCCAAAGCTTTGAAAGGACAGGATAAGAGTTGCCTATAGTTCAAATACACTTTTCAAAGACCTTTATGACTTAAAAGAAAGTTGCTATAAGTTGGGTTTTTTATGAGATGAATATTTAAGGCACGCAATGGCATAGAACAACTTGAGAAAATAACATATGAGTGATAAGGTCAACAAAGGAGCAAAGGCTATGAAGGAGGAAAACAAAGGTTAAGTAAACAACTGTTTTTAATGGCTGAAAATGCATATGACAACAATTAAAATCAAGATGCCAGTCCTAACTTCAGGGTGAAAACATGCAATCAATGCTAGATTGACTTTTTATATCTATTAAATGCAACCCCTTTCGATAGGGCAATGACAAATAGACAAGAAATTGCTACAAATCTCAAATTTAAGCTAACACTTACCCTCAACTCATGTGATATATTAAAACACAAGACACGAATCTACTCTACTTTTCTTAGCGGAATCCAAAAATGATCGATGAAAACAATAAGCAGAAAGAGGAAGAATATCAATCACACAACATAATATTTCTATGGGGAAAGCCACTGCCCAAAACCCCGACTATCTATATTGTATTAACCATAAGATCTGAGAGGAAAATACAATGCTTGTTCACATTAGAACAATCATTGCACAAGTATGATCTAACTCTCTACCTCGTAAGCCAACTCAAGCCAGCACTTAGCCAATTTTGTTGTCTGCTAAGCCCCTACTTCCTTGCGCAATCAGTCAAAGAATCTGGATGAATACAATATAATCTACTCAACCTTGAGCTCAACTTGCACAAGTATTTTCTATCCTCTATCTGACTGGCTTCCTTTGGCCAACACATAGCCAAATTCCTAGCCTTCCAAGCTCCTAATTCATTGCCCAATTTAAAGGGAAATTTTCACTCCATAACTGCGCAATCCAACATTCTTCCTCAACTGATTGCATGCACCATCAGTACAACTCAGAAAATTATACAACTGATAGTACATTGTCCTTGCACTATAATATCAACTGGGTCTTCCTTTGAACTGACATGCATGAGCTATTTATGAGTGAATCTTCAGTTCACTGGTGTGGTACTAGGGATGCATTGGTGCACTACTCCACTACTAGACCTCTACTAGTTCCTCCAACAGTTAAAACTAGTTTCACTGACTATAACTCAGTTAGACTGAGTTATCTAATTACAACTCCAAATATTTCAATCTGGACACCTAAAATTTAGGGATCACTCTACATGACTCTAATTAACTTCCAACTCGAATTTCCTAAGTCAATTAAGTCAATTTAACTTAATTAACTATTACAAGATGCTATGAGAATATAATTTCGATTTAATTCACAATTTAATTCAAGGAAAAATTAAATTAGAATTTCTAGATGCTATTTTTAACATTTCTTGTTGCTCTTTTCAACACTCCCTCTCAACAAGAAAGGAATTCAACTCTATCCTGATTTGGTAACTTTGGAATGTTTTGCATGGGACATTTGTATGAAGTGTTGTTGCTACTACAACTTCTAAAATTGAACAAAAACATCCAACTTGAAATATTATGATGCATTTGTCACCAAAGTCTGATTGCTACTAGCTCTACCTCTGTCAATTGAAAACTCTGCACTTCTACTGACTCTGCCTTTGTGCCATCTGCACTGTTTTCAACTCTGCTCTGTGCTTTCCAGTATCTGACTACTGCTAGCCTCTGCATATGTCACTTTGATATCTGACTACATCAACCACCATTGATCCATACTGTGACTATGTACCGTGGGCTCCCGTAGCAAGGTAATGATCCATGTGACAAAACCTCTCAATGGACCCTGCCCAAAATTCTACACTAACAAGACTATTGCTTCACATCACCCCACCTCTCACCTGGAGGTATGGCTGCATGTGCTCCCTCTACCCACTTGGCTCAAAATTTCCTCATACTGGAGGTCTTTGCTTGAGTGGATGTCTCCACTCGGTCTCCTCTCTACTTCTTCAATTGTGGTTGTTCCACAACTTTCTGACGCTGCTCCTGACACTATTTGAGTGGGTCTCTTGACTCAGTCTCCTCTATGCTTCTCTAATTGTGGTTGATCCACAACTTTCTCAGACTGCTTTTGAGGCTGATTCTGGGGCTGCATGTTGGGAGGTAATTCATCCTCCCTCTCAACCACCAAGTCTCTAACCTTTGCCTTGCTCCTGAAGGCTTTGCATGTATCTTCGACCACGAGAGCATACATATTCTTGACTCGTACACTAATTTGTTTCACCTGTGCCATGGCGATGTGTCCAAAGAAAACCTTTCCCTTACTAAAAATCACATCATAGCCACAGTCTTCCAATACCGTGATGGAAACAAGATTCTTCTTTTGTCCTAGAACATACATCACATCGATGATTCTGAGAGGGGAGCCAAAATCCCTGTGAAAGGTAACTGTACCGATCTCGATAGCACTATACCTCCCGTCATCTCCAAACTCTATGTTTTGCTTGAGCTCGTTCTCCTCAAAGTCACTGAAGAGTTCTATGTCATATGGAATGAGGCACTGATGTCGAGATACCACACGCTTCCCATTACAGTGTTGGCCATGCATGCAATGTGAGTGAAATCAAGTTCGAATTGTGAAGGTAGAGCTTCACATGTTGCAACCACTGTTGGCTCCTTGCTTGCTTTCTTCTGTGGGCAATTCCTCACATATTGCCCGTACTTGTGACAATTAAAACACTTGACTTTCAACAAGTCCTACTTCTTGCCACTCACCTTACCTTGGGACTTCTTTCCCTCTGTTTCTTTTCTTTGCTCACTAATGCAAAGTCCTCTTCCACTTTTTTAGAAGTGGGCCCATCTCTGGTGTTCCTCCGAATCTCTTCTTGTACCAAATCCAACCACAATCACTCCCAATATGGTAGCTTCTCCCTCCCGTTAACAGAGTCCTGATAACTGTGCCAATTCTTGGGAAGCCCTAGAAGAGCTAAGCTCACCTTATCGTCCTCGACAATAGCAATCCTGACACTTCTAAGCTCATCCCGACAATGGGTGAACTTGGTCATCGGAATAGAGTCACCTTTCTCCATCTTGATCTTTTTGACTTTGTCCTTCAGTACCCATTTCCTATGGTCACTACTATTTTGAAACAAGTCCATCAATGCCTTCCACATTGAGTATGGAGTATCCTTGCCATGGAGATTTGAGACAATGTGGTCTCGAACTCCCTCCAGGGTAATCCTTCTCACTTTTTCGACACACTTTCTCCATTCGACCAGATCTTTAGCATCTGATGTTGGAGGCTTAGGAATGTATTGGAAATACTAGGAGAGGGGGAGGGGGGTGAATTAGTATTTCTTTTCAATTGTTATTTTTATCAGTTAGATCACTTATAATTAGAACACAAAATGAACAATAGACGTAATTGTTTTTATTAATATAATCTTTACAATGAATCAAGTAGAATGAAGACACCAATTTTCAATCTCCCAGGCTCCAACATGTATTTTGCCAAGCACCAACTTGGACTTCCCAAGGCTCCAACCTTGTCACTTTGAGGCACCAACCTCTAGGGCTCCAACCCTATCACTAGTACAGGCACCAACCTGGTCCCTTGAGGACTCCTATCCTCTAGGGCTCCAAGCCTATCTTCCAAGGCACCAACCTTGTCTATTTTGAGGCTCCAACCTCTATGACGTCGACCCTATCTTATCCAAGGCACCAACCTTGAGTTTAGGAGCACCAACTCCAAGGACACCAATCCTATAGCTTTGCTTTGTCAAGATATGTTTGGTTTCACGGCTCCCAAAGTCTTCCTCACCGAGCCCTGTGAATCTTCAGTTATCCCTTCACTTAATCTCCACGTCACATCATCAATGACAACCTTGTCAATTAGAAGGTATCACCACTACACTTCATTGTACCCAAGAAAAATCTTCAAGTTAACTCATGATGACATCAGTTATGCGTCATGGTCTTCAATGTTATCTTCAAGATAACTCACTAAATACCCACAACAAGTTTGCATGGTTCTATAAGGTTCTTCCATGGGTTATTGCATGCACAGGTTTGTAATGTCAGTTCCGCATTCACTGTATAGGTCTATCCGAGGGCTTAAGTGTTAAGCCTTTGTAGCCTTCTTGCCAACCCAAATCACTGTCAATAGAACCACAGACTTGTTCTTGAGGTCCAACACTACTTCCACCCGTTTCTATAGCTCTTAATAAAAGTGTGAGCACCATAAGTTCAATATTTGTGTGCCACAGGTCCAAATGTCATAATGATTAGCTACATGACCAAACTATATTTTGCACTTAAATGTCATCACAGGTTTGATAATGTATGCACGAGTCCACAAATCCGAGCTCCTAAAATTCTGCTCACATGTTAAGAACAAGTTCGAGTTACCAGGAAACAAGCACATGTGTGATTTTGTCTCTCCACAGGTTTGTAATGAAAGAATCGTTACTACAAGCCCGCAAGGAATATTTCCACAATTCTGGAGTGCTCAGAAATTACACTCGGGATATATCAGTGAGGAATTCCGCAGATTTGGAACTCTTACTAAAAACCACATCATAGCCACAGTGTTCCAATACTGTGATAGAAACAAGATTCTTCTTTTGTCCTAGAACATACATCACATCTATGATTCTGAGAGGGGAGCCAAAATCCCTGTGAAAGGTAACTATACCGATCCCAGTAGCACTATACCTCCTGTCATCTCCAAACTCTATGTTTTGCTTGAGCTCTTTCTCCTCAAAGTCACTGAAGAGATCTCTGTCATATGGAACGAGACACTGCTGTTGAGATACCACACGCTTTCCATTACAGTGTTGGCCATGCATCCAATGTGAGTGAAATCAAGTTCGAATTGTGAAGCTAGAGCTTCACATGTTGCAACCACTGCTGGCTCCTTGCTTGCTTTCTTCTGTGGGCAATTCCTCGCATATTGCCCGTACTCGTGACAATTAAAACACTTGATTTTCAACAAGTCCTACTTCTTGCCACCCGCCTTACCTTGGGACTTCTTTCCCTTGGTTTCTTTTCTTTGCTCACTAATGCAAAGTCCTCTTCCACTTCTTTAGAAGTGGGCCCATCTCTGGTGTTCCTTCGAATCTCTTCTTGTACCAAATCCAACCACAATCGCTCCCAATATGGTAGTTTCCTCCCGTTAACAGAGTCCTAATAACTGTGCCAATTCTTGGGAAGTCCTAGAAGAGCTAACCTCACCTTATCGTCCTCGACAATAGTAATCCCGACACTTCTAAGCTCATCCCGACAATGGGTGAACTTGGTCAAGTACTTCGGAATAGAGTCACCTTTCTCCATCTTGATCTTTTTGACTTTGTCCTTCAGTGCCAATTTCCTATGGTCACTACTATTTTGAAACAAGTCCGTCAATGCCTTCCACATTGAGTATGGAGTATCCTTGCCATGGAGACTTGAGACAATGTGGTCTCGAACTCCCTCCAGGATAATCCTTCTCGCTTTTTCCACACACTTTCTCCATTCGACGAGATCTTTAGCATCTGATGTTGGAGGCTTAGGAATGTGTTGGAAATACTGGGAGAGGGGGAGGGGGGTGAAACAATATTTCTTTTCAATTTTTATTTTTACCAGTTAGATCACTTATAATTAGAACACAAAATGAACAATAGACGTAATTGTTTTTATTAATATAATATTTACAATGAATCAAGTAGAATGAAGACAACAATCTTCAATCTCCTAGGCTCCAACATGTATTTTGCCAAGCACCAACTTGGACTTCCCAAGGCTCCAACCTTGTCACTTTGAGGCACCAACCTCTAGGGCTCCAATCCTATCACTAGTACAGACACCAACCTGGTCTCTTGAGGACTCTATCCTCTAGGGCTCCAAGCCTATCTTTTAAGGCACCAACCTTGTCTCTTTGAGGCTCCAATCCCTATGACGCCGACCCTATCTTATCCAAGGCACCAACCTTGAGTTTAGGAGCACCAACTCCAAGGACACCAATCCTATAGCTTCGCTTTGTCAAGATATGTTTGGTTTCACGGCTCCCAAAGTCTTCCTCACCGAGCCCTGTGAATCTTCAGTTATCCCTTCACTTAATCTCCACATCACATCATCAATGACAACCTTGTCAATTAGAAGGTATCACCACTACACTTCATTGTACCCAAGAAAAATCTTCAAGTTAACTCATGATGACATCAGTTATGCATCATGGTCTTCAATGTTATCTTCAAGATAACTCACTAAATACCCACAAAAGGTTTGCACAATTCTATATGGTTCTTCCATGGTTTATTGCATGCACAGGTCTGCAATGTTAGTTCCACATTCACTGTATAGGTCTATCCGAGGGCATAAGTGTTAAGCCTTTGTAGCCTTCTTGCCAACCCAAATCACTGTCAACAGAACCACATACTTGTTCTTGAGGTCCAACACTACTTCCACTCGTTTCTGTAGCTCTTAATAAAAGTTTGAGCCACCATAAGTTCAATATTTGTGTGCCACGGGTCCAAATGTCATAATGATTAGCTACATGACCAAACTATATTCTGCACTTCAATGTCATCACAGGTTTGATAATGTATGCACACGTCCACAAATTTGAGCTCCTAAAATTCTGCTCACATGTTAAGAACAAGTCTGAGTTACCAAGAAACAAGCACGTGTGATTTTGTCTCTCCATAGGTTCATAATGAAAGAATCGTTACTATAGGCCCGCAAGGAATATTTCCACAATTTTGGAGTGCTAAGAAATTACACTCAGGATATATCAGTGAGGAATTTCGCAGATTTGGAACTCTTACTAAAAATTACATCATAGCCACAGTCTTCCAATACCGTGATAGAAACAAGATTCTTCTTTTGTCCTAGAACATACATCACATCTATGATTCTGAGAGGGGAGCCAAAATCCCTGTGAAAGGTAACTGTACCGATCCCGGTAGCACTATACCTCCCGTCATCTCCAAACTCTATGTTTTGCTTGAGCTCGTTCTCCTCAAAGTCACTGAAGAGATCTCTGTCATATGGAACGAGGCACTGCTGTCGAGATACCACACGCTTCCCATTACAGTGTTGGCCATGCATGCAATGTGAGTGAAGTCAAGTTCGAATTGTGAAGCTAGAGCTTCACATGTTGCAACCACTACTGACTCCTTGCTTGCTTTCTTCTGTGGGCAATTCGTCGCATATTGCCCGTACTCGTGACAATTTAAACACTTGACTTTCAACAAGTCCTACTTCTTGCCACTCGCCTTACCTTGGGGTTTCTTTCCCTTGGTTTCTTTTTTTTGCCCACTAATGCAAAGTCCTCCTCCACTTCTTTAGAAGTGGCCCCATCTCTGGTGTTCCTCCGAATCTCTTCCTGTACCAAATCCAACCACAATCGCTTCCAATATGGTAGCTTCTCCCTCCCGTTAACATAGTCCTGATAACTGTGCCAATTCTTAGGAAGTCCTAGAAGAGCTAAGCTCACCTTATTGTCCTCGACAATAGTAATCCCGACACTTCCAAGCTCATCCCGACAATGGGTGAACTTGGTCAAGTACTTCGGAATAGAGTCACCTTTCTCCATCTTGATGATTTTGACTTTGTTCTTCAGTGCCAATTTCCTATGGTCACTACTATTTTGAAACAAGTCCGTCAATGCCTTCCACATTGAGTATGGAGTATCCTTGCCATGGAGACTTGAGACAATGTGGTCTCGAACTCCCTCCAGGATAATTCTTCTCGCTTTTTCCACACACTTTCTCCATTCGATGAGATCTTTAGCATTTGATGTTGGAGGCTTAGGAATGTGTTGGAAATACTGGGAGAGGGGGAGGGGGGTGAATCAGTGTTTCTTTTCAATTGTTATTTTTACCAGTTAGATCACTTATAATTAGAACAGAAAATGAACAATAGACGTAATTATTTTTATTAATATAATATTTACAATGAATCAAGTACAATGAAGACACCAATCTTCAATCTCCCAGGCTCCAACATGTATTTTGCCAAGCACCAACTTGGACTTCCCAAGGCTTCAACCTTGTCACTTTGAGGCACCAACCTCTAGGGCTCCAACCCTATCACTAGTACATGCACCAACCTGGTCTATTGAGGACTCCTTTCCTCTAGGGCTCCAACCCTATCTTTCAAGGCACCAACCTTGTCTCTTTGAGGCTCCAACCTCTATGACGTCGACCCTATCTTATCCAAGGCACCAACCTTGAGTTTAGGAGCACCAACTCCAAGGACACCAATCCTATAGCTTCGTTTTGTCAAGATATGTTTGGTTTCACGACTCCCAAAGTCTTCTTCATCGAGCCCTGTGAATCTTCAGTTATCCCTTCACTTAATCTCCACATCACATCATCAATGACAACCTTGTCAATTAGAAGGTATCACCACTACACTTCATTGTACCCAAATGCATCATGGTCTTCACTGTTATCTTCAAGATAACTCACTAAATACCCACTACAGGTTTGCACAATTCTATAAGGTTCCATGGGTTATTGCATGCACAGGGCCGCAATGTCAGTTCCGCATTCACTGTATAGGTCTATCCGCAGGCATAAGTGTTAAGCCTTTGTAGCCTTCTTGCCAACCCAAATCACTATCAATAGAACCACAGACTTGTTCTTGAGGTCCAACACTACTTCCACCTGTTTCTGTAGCTCTTAATAAAAGTGTGAGCCACCATAAGTTCGATATTTGTGAGCCACAGGTCCAAATGTCATAATGATTAGCTGCATGACCAAACTATATTCTGCACTTAAATGTCATCACAAGTTTGATAATGTATGCACAAGTCCACAACTCCACAAATTTGAGCTCCTAAAATTCTGCTCGCATGTTAAGAACAGGTCTGAGTTATCAGGAAACAAGCACATGTGTGATTTCGTCTCTCCACAGGTTCGTAATGAAAGAATCTTTACTACAAGCCCGCAAGGAGTATTTCCACAATTCTGGAGTGCTCAGAAATTACACTCGGGATATATCAGTGAGGAATTCCGCAGATTTGGAAATCTTCTAAGAACCCTAAAATTTCCAAACAAAAAAAATCGCTTCACTATTTCGCTGCTCCCTTTTTGAGATTGCTTCGACCGAGATGGATCTCTTTAAAATGCTACTGCATAGAGACCTCGCTGTCTCAAAAGTCTTTGCCCAGAAGGATTCGTTGATGTAGGAATACAGAATGATTTGCTGTTCAGAAAATCGTACCTAGAAACTTGTTTCTATAAAAGACGCTGACAGGAAACTTTCACAGAATGGTTGGTCATCTCAGGATATCTTGCATAGAAGACTTGCTACAATAAAGATGAATACGCTGCTTCAGAAATTTAATACGCTGTCTCTGAAATTTAACTCGCTGTCACGGAATTAAATAGGTTAGTCTCAGAAATTTAACTTTACTGAAATGCTACAGGTCACAGCTTCAAGGTGTATGATGAGTTTGCAATAGTCCGTAAAAACACTTCAGATACATTCCTTGAAATTCGAACTGTCTTCACCTTTATTTTTACATAATTCCGCTTCCTTAATCGAATACAATCTTGGATGGTGATGAATCGTATTTATATATAATGTTCAAGAATCACAACCGTTGACTTCAACGAGGACTGACATATTGGCTGGGAAGCATCAATTATATAATATTTTTATAATACGTGAGAAACTGGTTCCAGTAGGCAATGCCAAGTTCTAAATACATTCAACGTTTCATTTTTTTTGTGTAGGTGGGGTCAAGGATTTGAAATATGAAACGATGTGTAAATACTTTTAACTGTTCACTTAATATGTAATATGCTTATGAACATTTACTAGGATTAAAGTTATAACTTTAAGCGATAGGGTTGTCGTTAGGATTAAGGTTTTGTTATAATATTAGAGTTCAGGGTTTAAACCAAATTGGGGTTAGGGTTTTATCAAGGTGACAATAAGAAAGGTAGGGCTTAGGGCTTTTATAGGGCTAGGGTTTTATAATTTAGGATTTCATTATCTAAGATTTCATTTTTATGTTTCTAGGGCAGTGTTAAATATTTGGCATATACATTTTAGACTTAGGATATCAAGGTTAGGTTTTCAATAAAGCTAGGTCATTGTTGTCATAAAATTATTAGAATTAGACCATCGAGTTTATTAGGATTAGGGCTTCTTTAAAGGTATCATGGGTATCAACAAGATTTGCATCAATATGTTATGGCTAATGCATCAATTTGGACTTCCCAAGGCTCCAACCTTGTCACTTTGAGGCACCAACTTCTAGGGCTCCAACCATATCACTAGTACTGGCACCAACCTGGTCTTTTGAGGACTCCTATCCTCTAGGGCTTCAACCTTATCTTCCAAGGCATCAACTTTGTCTCTTTGAGGCTCCAACTTCTAGGGCATCGACCCTATCTTATCCAAGGCACCAACCTTGAGTTTAGGAGCACCAAATCCAAGTACACCAATCCTATAGCTTTGCTTTGTCAAGATATGTTTGGTTTCACAGCTCCCAAAGTCTTCTTCACCGAGCCCAAGGTATCGCCACTGCACTTCATTGTACCCAAGAAAAATCTTCAAGTTAACTCATAATGACATCAGTGATGCATCATGGTCTTAGATGTTATCTTCAAGATAACTCACTGAATACCCACTACAAGTTTGCACAATTCTATAAAGTTCTTCCACGAGTTATTGCATGCATAGGTCTGCAATCTCAGTTCCACATTCACTGTATAGGTCTATTTGAGGGTATACGTGTCAAGCCTTTGTAACCTTCTTTCCAACCCAAATCACTGTCAACAGAACCACAGACTTGTTCTTGAGGTCCAGCACTATTTCCACCCGTTTCTGTACTTCTTAACAAAAGTCTGAGCCACCACAAGTTCAATATTTGTGTGCCACAGGTCCAAATGTCATAATGGATTAGCTACATGACCAAACTATATTCTGCACTTAAATGTCAACACAGGTTCGATAATGTATGCACAGGTCCACAAATCTGAGCTCCTGAAATTTTGCTCACATGTTAAGAACAGGTGAGCTAGCAGGAAACAAGAATAGCTGTGATTTTGTCTCTCCATAGGTTCATAATGAAAGAATTGTTACTACAGGTCCTCTAGGAATAATTCCACAATTCTGGAGTGCTCAGAAATTACACTCAGGATATATCAGTGAGGAATTCCAAACTCTTCTAAGAACCCTGAAATTTCCAAACAAAAAAAATCACTTCACTATTTCGCTGCTCCCTTTTTGAGATTGCTTCGACCGAGACGGATCTCTCCAAAATTCTACTGCATAGAGACCTCGCTATCTCAAAAGTCTTGCCGAGAAGGGTTTATTGATGTAGGAATACAGAATGAGTCGCTGTTCAGAAAATCATACCCAGAAACTTGTTTTTATAAAAGAAGTTGACAAGAAACTTTCACAGAATGGTTGATCATCTCAGGATACCCTGCATAGAAGACTTGCTGCAATAAAGATGAATAAGTTGCTTTAGAAATTTAACACGCTGTCTCTGAAATTTAACTCGCTGTCACAGAATTAAATACGTTGCCTCAGAAATTTCACTTCACTGAAATGCTACAGGTCACAGCATCGAGGTGTACGATGAGTTGTCTATAATGCGACTTTTTGGAGATTCCGGTGACGAATACGGCGGAAGAAATTGCAGTTAAAATGGTTTTTTAACTGTATATTTGGATTCAGCACCGTGGAAAACCCCTGGAACGCTTTGATTGTGCAGAAACTAACTATCAAACTTGTGATTCCAGTAATTTACTGCCGGATTTTGACCGGAAAAAGCCACCGGAAAGGCTTTCAAAAAGTCGCGTTAAAGACAACTCCATTTGCAATAGTCTGTTAAAAAACTTTGATATATTCTTCGAAATTCGAACTGTCTTCACCTTTCTTTTTACCGAATTCTGCTTCCTTAATTGAATACAATCTTGGATGGTGATGACTCATATGCAATGTTCAAGAATGACATCCGTTGACTTCAACGAGGATCGACATATTGGCTGACAAGCATCAATTATATAATATTTTTATAATACGTGAGAAACTGCATCCAGTATGCAACGCCAAGTTCTAAATACATTCAACTTTTCATTTTGTTTGTGGATGTGAGGTCAAGGATTTTAAATATGAAATGTTGCGCAAATACTTTTAACTATTCACTTAATATGTAATAGGTTTATGAACATTTACTAGGATTAGAGTTATAACCTTAGGATTAGAGTTATAACCTTAAGTGATAAGGGTGTTATTAGGATTAGGCTTTTGTTATAATATTAGAGTTCAGAGTTTAAACAAAATTGGGGTTAGGGTTTTATCAAGGTGATAACACAAAAGGTAGGCTTTCTATAGGGTTAGGGTTTCATAATTTAGGATTTCATTATCTAGGATTTCATCATCTTTATGCTCCCAAGGCAGTGTTAAATATTTGGCATATGCATTTCGGACTTAGGATAACAAGGTTAGTTTTTCCATAAATCTAGGGTCATCGTTGTCATGGAATTATTAGGATTAGGCCATCAAGTTGATTAGGATTAGGGCTTATTTAAAGATATCATGGGTATCAACAAGACCTGCATCAATATGTTAGGGCTAAGGCATCTTAAAGAGTATTTTCCATTCCGACTACTGACATCAACGATTGACATCAATGACAACCTAGATTAACAGAGTGTCATGATCTATGAATTCCTTGAGGCCATTGTCTTCCGACACTGCCTCCATACTATCCTTCCAGGTTATGTAATTCGAGCTTCTCTCCAAGGCATACTCAAGTCGCAACCCATAGAAAGACATATTGTTTCTCTGAAGTATGAACTTGCAAATTCGATTTTCACCTGCACACTAAACTCAAAATCTCCTCTCTGCTTCTCCAATTGTGGTTGTTCCACAACTTTCTGAGGTTGCTTCTTTTATGCTTGAGTGGATCTCTCCACTTAGTCTCCACTTTGCTTCTCTAATTGTGGCTGCTCCACAACTTTCTGAGACTGCTTCTAGTGCTGCATGTTGAGAGGCAATTCATTCTCCCTCTCAACCACCAAGTCTCTAACCTTTGCCTTACTCCTTAAGGCTTTGCATGCATCTTCGAACTCGACAACATACATGTTCTTGACTCGTACACCGATTTGTATCACCTGTCTTGTGGCCATGTGTCTAAGGAATACCTTTCCCTTACTAAAAATCACATCATAGCCATGGTCTTCCAATCTGGCGACAGAAACAAGATTCTTCTTTAGTCATGGAACATACATCACATCTGTGATTTAGAGAGGGAAGCTAGACTCCCTCTGAAAGGTAACTGTATCGATCCTGGTAGCGCTATACCTTCCGTCATCTTCAAACTCTATGTTCTGCTTGAGGTCTTTCTCCTCAAAGTCACAGAAGAGATCTCTATTCCCGGTCATATGGCACGAGACACCACTGTCGTGATACCACATGCTTCCCATTAAAGTGTTGGCCATGCATACAATGAGAGTGAAATCAAGTTCGAATTGTGAAGCTAGAGCTTCACTTGCTGCAACTACTGTTGGTTCCTTCTTGCTTTCTTTCTTCTGTCGGAAATTCGTCGCATAGTGCTTGTACTTGTGAGAGTGAAAACAATTGACTTTCGACAAGTCTTGCTTCCTGTCGCCCCCCTCACCTTGGGACTTCTTTCCCTTGGCTTTATTTTCTTTGCTCACTAATTCAAAGTTCTCTTCCACTTCTTTGGAAGAGGTCCCATCTCTGGTGTTCCTCTGAATCTATTCCTACACCAAATCTGACCACAACCACTCCCAATCAGGTAGCTTCTCCCTTCCATTCATAGAGTCCTCATAATTGTGCTAACTCTTGGGAAGTCCTAGAAGAGCTAGGCTCATCATATCGTCCTAGGCAACTGTAATCTTGACACTTCCAATTTCATCCCTACAATGGGTGAACTTGGTCATGTACTTCGGAATAGAGTCGCCCTTATTCATCTTGATCTTTCTGAGTTTGTCCTTCAATTCCGATTTCCTATGCTTGAGACAATGTGGTCTCGAACTCCCTCTAGGATAATCCTTCTCGCTTTTTCCACACACTTTCTCCATTCACCCAGATCTTTAGCATCCGATGTCGGAGGCTTAGGAATTTCATGATCTATTTATTCCTTGAGGCCATTGTCTTCCAACACTGCCTCCATCTTGTCCTTCCAATCTATGTAATTCAAGCTTCCCTCCAAGGCATACTCAAGTCACAACCTGTAGAAAGACATATTGCTGCTCTGAAGTATGAACTTGCAAATTCGATTTTCACCTACACACTAAACTTGAAATCTCCTCTTCTATACTGTCTTCAGCTTCGATACCATGTAGATTTTTATTATAGATTCAACAACTCATGTGATATACTAAAACATAAGAGAAGAATCTACTCTACTTTTCTCAGCGGAAACAAAAAATGATCGATAAAAAGAATAAGAAGAAAGAGGAAGAATATCAATCACACATAACACAATATCTCTCTAGGGAAAGTCACTGCTCAAAACCCCGACTATCTATATTGCATTAACCATAAGATATGAAAAGAAAATACACTGTTTTTTCACACTAGAACAATCCCTACACAAGTATGATCTAATTCTCTGCCTCACAAGCTAGCTTAAGGAAACACTTAGTTAATTCTGCTGCCTGCCAAGCCCTTACTTCCTTGCCCAATTAATCAAAGAATCTGGATGAATACAATATGCTCTGCTCAACCTTGAGCTCAACCTACACAAGTATTTTCTATCCTCTGCCTGATTGACTTCCTTTGGCCAACACTTAGCCAAATTCCTACCCTTCCAAGCTCCTAATTCCTTGCCCAATTCATGAGAGAATTAGCTCGTAATTAAAGGGAAATCCTCACTCCATAACTGTGCAATCCAAACATAGGTCCTCAACTGATTGCATGCACAATTTGTACAACTCGGAAAATTATACAACTGATAGTACACTGTCCCTGACTTTAATCTCAACTAGGTCTTCCTCTGAACTGGCATGCATGAGTTATTTATGACTGAATCTTTAGTTAACTGGTGTGGTACTAGGGATGCACTAGTGCATTACTCTACTACTATACCTCTACTAGTTACTCCAACAATTAGAACTAGTTTAACTGACTATAACTTAGTTAGATTGATTTATTTAATTACAATTCCAAAGCACTCAATATGGACCCCTAACATTTAGGGATCACTCTACATTAATCTACATAGACTTCCAACTTGAATTTCCTAAGTCAATTAAGTCAATTTAACTTAATTAACTATTACAAGTTTCTATGAGAATATAATTTCGATTTAATTCACAATTTATTTCAAGGACAAATTAAACTATAATTTCTAGATGCTATTTTTAACATTTCTTGTTGCTATTTTCAAGCTAGTATAGTGCTTTCTCTTGTTGAATTTTCTAGCTTTGGGTGGTCTTCATAAATCAAATTTTAGCCCTGCAAATATAAAAGAAATGATAAATATAAATATGGATTCCAAGTTGGCTTCAAAAGCGGGAAAAATAAATTTTGGAAATCAATTTTTCGACTCCAAATGATCAAGTTGTCTACATGGAATGACACCCTTTCAGACTCATAAAGATCACTATATAAAGGCATTTATCCTTCTCCTCATGCAAGCAATTTGGATCACAACAACAAGATATCTTCTATTCATCTAAGTGAAGGAGAAAATGAGAGGAACAATTCAAAGTTTGACCATTGGCCAAGTTATCTTTTATCTTTGTCTTACCTCACACGTGTGGAAAGAGGCCGAAGTTTTTCTAGGCAATTCGTTGGGCAGCAGACCGAATTTTGTGAAGGAGCAGGAGGCCAAATTTTGGCCTATTCCTAGGCATCTTGAATACAGTTGATTGATGTAATTTGTGGACAGTTTGACTAGGTTTAACTTGAGTTTGGTTACTGGTAAATTTGACTTGATTTACTGAATAATTCAATTTGTTTCTCTTGTTGAAATGAGCAATTTATCTAAGAAAATGTTGCTTGGTTTTTCCTTGGTGGGTTTTCCTTGGATAAATTTTGTGTCTCTTGTGGTTGGTTGTCTCTTCATGGTCCTACTGTCATTCTTGCTTTACTGTTGAACATTTTCTATGTATAATTGCTTAATGGTGAATGTGACACAAGTTAAACTAAAGAAGAAATCATTGGAATTAATTATCAGTCCAGGAAATCATGAAAAGTCAACATGGTTACAGATCTATTGTGAAAAGAGCAACCTTGAAGAGAAGCTCTAGTCCAAAAATATGAAGGATGAAGTGTATTCCAAAAAAATTCGAGGTCTGTCTATGTTCAGGCTAAGGTTATGAAGAGGGCCGAAGCCCTAGGTTAAGGGCTAAAATTCGTCTCCTGGTACACCAAAATGCCTCAGGGCCATACCACAAGCCTATAAGAGATCAAAAAAGGCCTCAGCCTATCTGAGAAAGGCCACAAGTAGAAGCAAGGGGTCCAAGAAACGTCAATATAGATTGATCAAGGTTGAAACACTCGGTAGACTAGGGAAACAAACTAAAAACCTCAAATCTTTTGTCAATTCAGTACTGAAATGCCTTAGAAGGCCAACAATGGTGGAGGAAAGTTGTAATGAGAAAATTATGGTTTAAAGAGATTATTAATATGCTCTTATCATTGATTAAACAAGTAAGGGTTTAACACATTTAAATTCAAACAAGGTATGTTTTATCTACATGTGAAGGTTGTTTTTTACACATCTATTAAGGACCAATTTATGAAGCAAGTTCCCTTGGAATATTTTTATGGATATTGAAATATAATATTCTCTCTTTGTTGAAGTAATTTTATAAAGCATTTTTCATGGTAATTGGAAAGCATTGTTTCCTTAAAGAGGAAGAGTACGACCCTTACAAAGGCTATCATCAATTTTGACACATTTGATTAATTTTGAAATTTGATTGAATTGAAACATCCTTGATTGATAATATGAAAGAACCCTACAGACTCATTAGATAGCCTCTAGGACAAATTTGAAACATGTTTCAAAAATATTTCTCATGTTGGCTAAGATATGGTGACGTGGTAGATGGTTATTTTGATTATTTTAAGCTTGTATCAAAGTGTTTCTTTAAAGTTGTTGCTAATTTCTAGTTTGATCAAAAAAGGTTTGAAGGAAGTAATCTTAGTATGATTTCTCTCAAAATGTATATTAGTAAACTACATAGGAAGCTATTCAAGAATATCACAAATGAATGGGATGAATTATGCGAAAATCATTTGGTAACTTGAAGTGTGATGTGTTGGATTGAAGTTTTTGAACTATATGTGTTCAAAAGCAGGGTGTTGTTTTTGAAACTACTAGATATTATAATATTGATGCCATTTGTTGTCATGAACCTTGCATTGCTTTGGAGAAATCTTGTATGACTAAGTAAAGGCTTTGGAAGATGCCTTGCATATGCTTCTAATATTGTTGGTTGTTGATGCTAGGGTATTTGGGTGCTAAAAGATGGGACATATTTTGTGAATATGACATGTTTAATGGATTCTCAAACCACAATGACAACGTCTATTATTTGAAATCATGGCAGTCAAAATTGAAATGAGGAGTGGGATCACTGTTATTAATATATCTGAAGAGATCAGCCTTTGATGGAGAGAGTTTGTTGGAATGTCATGATGACATATTGCTTTCATGAAGTATTTTGACATGACAAGTTTACAATGAAGAAGAGGTCGAGTTCCTCATCAAGTTTGTAGACCAAAGTCCTTGTGAAGAATGAGTCATTTTCTATTGCTACGATGTTTTTGAGAAGATTGGGCTACTTGGTTTGGAGTGGCCTAAAACAATATTCAGCTGATAATACATAGTTGCAATACTATGCTTGCAAGAATTCCATAATTCATTCCTAGTACTACTGATATAAGAAGCAGTAACCAAGTATGTTGAGGGTATGCTTTATTCCCTCATTTGAGGATACCTTTCCTTGAAGATTTGTAACTATGGCACTTGCTATATTTTGTCCTTGTTGATGATAGTTGAAAAGTATTGTTTCTTTACAATGCTAGAAGAAGGCTAAATACAAGCACTACAAAAAGTGATAATGTACCATTAATATTGATACATTTGCTTGGAATAATATCAAGTTGGAACATCCTTGATTATTTTATGACATGATGAATTTGATCACATATGCAGAGGCATGGTGACTCTATGGTTTTGAACATTTGTAAATGAAAATTGTAAATCTAGGGTTTGTAAACCCTAGAATACTTGAAGTATTGGATATGAAAGCCAAGGGTTGGTGGATAAAACCCTAGAGTTGGATCGATGATTCCACTGAATAAAGGAACCCTAGCTCATGCAAGGAAGGAAAGTAAGGCAACATGCTGATAATGAGGATGAGGAAGATGAGTTTACAAGATGGATGCAAGAAGGGAAGAATCGAGAGGGATATTCCCTACAATCCTAAGATAAAAAATAAGTACCTAATGTATCTATTCTTTGATTATTATTGTTTTTCCATTAATTAACGTCATCTTTGTTTCGTTTGATGGGTTATAATCATTCTTCCATGGCCTCGTAGTGAGGATTACAAGTACATCGTGAAGACTACCAAGGTTCTGGGAATAGATGGATGTTTTGGATGAACAAAGCAAGGTTTGTGGCAAGAAGATTCTCCTTGGAGTGATTCATGGTTAGGAGCGAGAAATTGTATTGATATCTAGAATCATACCGAAAGGGAAACTAGTTTAGAGGAAGCAGGCATGCCAACAAATTGAAGGATGTCATTGTGCCGAGATTTGTCGAAAGTCAGTGATAATTTCAAGGTGGATTTGCAAGATCAAGCATTTGGTAAATGACATACATAAGTACAAAGTGAGGATTCTCCTAGGAAGAGGGAGAGGACTATGAGAAGACATTTGATCCAATTTTTAGGTAGTCACTTCTGTTAGAATTATTATATATGTTCTTCTA
Source organism: Pinus taeda (assembly GCA_000404065.3). NCBI lineage: Eukaryota > Viridiplantae > Streptophyta > Pinopsida > Pinales > Pinaceae > Pinus > Pinus taeda. The sequence continues at coordinate 69,544 of APFE030161879.1, read as the reverse complement.
ATATGGGTTATATCAGATGGATGTGGAGACCAATTTTCTCAATGGAGTAATTGAGGAAGAAGTCTACATGGAAAAACCTTTGGACTTTGAGGTACATAAGAGGAAATATCATGTTTTTTCCCTAAAGAAGGCTTTGCACGAATCTTGGATATGATATTCTCGGATTGACAGATATCTGAAGAGTATTGGTTGATCTTGTTATCATGACTTGTTTATGATGAGAGTAGAAGGACTCATGCGTTAGAGGGAGCAACAATGACAGATAGATTTGCCTCCATAATAAAAGGAGAAACCATGACAAAGGGAGTTGATCTCTACGTTTGAGATGAAGAATCTTGGTTGGACATATTAATAGAAGTGCGACAGAAGCTGGATGAGATCTTCCTTGGTCAAGAGGAAGTATATTGCTATGATACTTTAGAGATTTGGGATGATGGACAATGCGTCCATGGCCATTCCCATGGTAACCAATATTAAGAAGACGAGTGGCAAAGGGACCAACCTGGATTGCTTCAAACAAGATTTTAGGGTAACCGAAAGGCAATTGTGGTAAAATAAAGCTGGTCAGTTTATGGTGAGTTGAGGCATGTGACACATGTATTGAGGTAACAACATGGTACAATTGGATGTGGTTTGAGATGTGTCTCATGCAGCAATAGGAATTCACAGATTCAGACTGGGCTCGATAAGAGAAAATTACATCGGGAAGATGATTCTGCTTGGGGTCAACTATGATGAGTAGGAAGCTAACAACACTATTGAAGCATAGTATATCGCAACTTTTTTGGTGATTTATGAAGTAGTGTGGCTTCATAAGATATTTGCAAGATTGTTTGATCAAGTGTGGATATCACTGTGGTGACAGGTCAAAACACGTGGAGCAGTTAGGCTCCTATGTATTTATGTGATTGAGCTAGTTGCTGATATTGTCACAAAGCCTCTATCCCTAGATGAAGTTGGCATACTTCTGGGAAAAGCTTGGAGTGATTGAGAATGCATCCATCGGTTGAAGGGAGTGTTGATGTTGTAGCATCAAAGGGTGCATATTGTCCCTAGGTCATGGGTTTTGACCGAGAGCCATGGTTTATGGTTGGGGAGATTGGCCCAATGAGCATCAAGGCCTGGATTACTCCCCCGATCTGGGGTTCTTTGACTATATTTCCATGGGTTTTGGCTAGTTGGTTGAGCTTTTTCTTTATAACATCAATAAATTATTTTTACCATTCAATAACATGTGACGACATGTGGGAATGATAAATGGGCCTCAGGTTTCACCATGGGTTAGGTGAGTTCCTAATAAGACTCCAAGTGTTGACTTGGTAGATTGGTGACCCAAGGACTAGTCTTGTGTGAAGGGGCACCTGACCTACCAATTTGTATTTGGCTTATGTTTGACTAGATCCTTTGCAAAGGAGATGTCTCTAGTGGGTTACCAGTTCCCTTTACATGATGTTGATGTGAGATGTTTTCCACATGTAGTTGATGGATTCATCAACATAGCTGAGCTCATTCAACATTTTCTTGGAATAGAGAAAATTTTCAACAAGAGAACAATTGAAGAAGTCATTATGAATACCTCCCTAGATAAGAAGGAGTGTTTAAGTTTGTAGCTATGGTCGGTCTTCATAAATCAAGTTTTATCCCTCCAAATATATAACAAATGATAAATATAAATGTGGATTCCATGTTGGCTTCAAAAGAGGGAAAATTAAATTTTTAAAATTAATTTTTTGACTCCAAATAATCAAGTTAGCCTAACATTGATTCAGACTTCTGAAAAAATGAAAACAAATACAGATATAAACATAAACATAGAGATGCAACCGAAATAAATCTTCATTTCATTAATATCAAAAAAATGAAAGATGATTACATACATAATAGAATAAACTAGCTCAGGCGATGGTAACTTATCTTTGAGAAGAGGTGTGGTGGCTACATGCCTCTGAAATATGTTACAGTGAGGCTTGAAGGCCTATTTATTATTGAGAAACAATGGAAAAACCTAAACATCCAAAGACCTAACCCTAGGAGATGAAGCGACAAAACTGTGGGCCCTGTTGGGGTAAATTTGTACATCAACTTCCCAGGGTTGTAACTTTGGAATACGATCTTCGTTTGACATCCATGATACCTTGTTATAAATATATATCCGAGGAATACAACTTTTGATTGCAATCATTAAAAAAAGCTAATGTTTGCCTATTTTCTAAAAAATGTCGTTTAGGGCCTCAAAACGACGCTAGAAGTTTAGGACCCGAAAAATTGCCAAAAATAGTGAACTGTGCTACAATTATGGAATCTGAAAGGAATAATGGTACAATGGCAGGGGTCCAAGTGGAATAGGAGGGTGGCCACCAATATTCACCTGGATCAATCATGGAGTGACACCCATTCATACTCATTAAGATCACTATATAAAGGCATTCATCCTTCTCCTTAAGCAAGCAGTTCAGATCACAACAACAAGATATCTTCTATTCATCTAAGCGAAGGAGGAAAGGAAAGGAGCAGTCCGACGTTTGACCATTGACCAAGTTATCTCTTATCTCTGTCTAACCTCATACGTGTGGAAAGAGGATGAAGTATTTATCCGAAATTTTTTGGGTCGTAGATCGAATTATGTGAAGGAGCAGGACGATGAATTTCGACCTATTCTTGCGCAAATTTACTATAGTTGATTGAGGCTATTTGTGGATAGTTTGACTAGGTTTGACCTAGGTTTGGTTATTGGTTAGTTTTACTTTATTTACTGAATAATTATATTGTATGTCTTGTTGAAATGGAAAATTTATCTAAGAAAAGGTTGTTGGGTGTTTCCCTGGTTAGGTTTTTCCTAAGATAAATTTTGTGTCTCTTGTGTTTGGTTATCTCTTTGATTGTACTGTCATTATTGTTTTAGTGTTGAATATTTTCTATGTATATTTGCTTAATGATGAATGTGACACAAGTTAAACTAATGCATAAATCATTGGAAGTAATTATTAGTCTAGAGAATCATGAAAAATCAACATCTCTCAATTTGGAAATGGAGTCAATAATGGCAAGGTCAAAGTTAGAGGACCTTAGATGAGGAGGGTGGAGGATTAAGAAGCATTTCTTAGAAGCCCTAAATACTTTTTTTGATTGGATATTTAAGATCAAAGGAGGCATAGGCAATGTTATTTTCATGGATTACCAAAAGAATAATTTTTCAATGCATAAAAAAAACAATATTTCATAAAAGAGATTGCACTTTTTAATATGGTAGAAACAAATCCCAATTTCAGAAATTTGCATGTAAAATGGAAGCAAATTAGCAATAAACTTATACTAGTAAATCAGTAATCACTTCGTCAATCCAAGACAAGTCTCCTCATGCAAAGATATCCCTCCCAAGACAATTTTCTCCACTAAGATGACATTTCATCCATGAGAAAATAAGAAGAGAGCTAGTGCACACTTCTTAAGAGAGATGTGTTGTGAAGTGTGATGATCCAAATAAAAGTAACTCCCCTTTATTTGTATGAGGGTGACCAAGTCAATTTTCATTAATTTACAAGTAAAATACTTAAAAATTTTACATGAGTGTTCAACTAGGCCTAAAGTTCACAAGTCAACCTTAAGGTAGCTTTAAAACATGACAAATATATTAAAATTGCCCACAATTGGGAATAAAGGATCTCCATCAAAATAGTTAATCTTCATCAAGAAAGTGATAAAGATGCTCATGAATGCTCCTCAATCCAAGAAATCATCAATGTGCATGTGTATATCCATGAATAACTCCACCATCATGACATAATCTCCAAGAAGGATTACATTACCCTTCTAAGGCACATGGGGTGACATGACATGCTCTGAGACAAGAATTGGCACATGGGCATGATTTACTATCCCTCCCAAGTCATCTCAATGATCACCATCATTATCTAGGTTATGGAATAAGGCAATGCCCATCAAATAGGGTCAAGACCAACCTATGGGTGTCTTGGGTACATCATTAAACAAGTCAATGCCTTGGCTTCCTGGTACAACATTTTAGCATTTGGAGGTGCAGAAAGGGGCATACAACAAAGTGGAATCTCATCAAGGCCTAATTCCCATCTTGTTAAAATTGGAAACTAGGGCAAAGCTTCATGTGGGTCACCTTATTCATGGATGATTATATTTTTCTTGGATTCATCTCATCGATAGGTGTAGGATTGATCTAAAGATCATCTGATTTCGATAAGTATTTATGGAGATATGAATTTATTTAGATTATGGACTAATTGTCAAAGTCGACCAACAACTTATGTAGGCTCAGAAGCCCAACATATGCATCTATTCATCATCAACGTTTTGCATATAAATACAAGGAGCATTCTCCTCATTTGCGCAATTCACTTCTCATCACACATCTCTCTCTCCTGCACAGAAAAAGAGTCTCTTCTCTCTCCTGCTCAAAAAGGTCTCTCTCCCACACATGGGAAGGAAGGACGTAGTTTTTTAGGGTTTACAAGCTGCAGATTGAAACTTTTACCAATGTTGACCAACATTCTCTCTCTCTTTGACTGCGCAATAGGTGAAGCTAACTCTCCTTGGAAGGCCGCATTCCTTGGCACAGGAATCAAGGTGATCCGACCTTCGGTTTGACAGATATTGACTGCCTTAGTTTAGGGCTGATGCTTTTTATCGGAAAATCTAGTGTCCACTCGGAGCTGCTAGTCCCACTAAGACGGGTAGCTATCTTAGAAACGAACAAAGTAAAGCAACTTTCATTTTCCTTTATGAGAAGTAGATAAGAGGGGATCAAAGGATACCAACCTCAGTCTTGCGCTTGATTCCTTGCTTGGTTCCTCTCTCTTCTCACAGATCTTTGCCACTCCTTCCTTGCTTTCCCAACTTCAAAGAGCACCTGTAGATTCAAAGCAGCATAATACTATCGAAGAACAAAGATCTACAATCATAAGCAATATAGGACCAGATATATATTGACCACACAAATGCATATATCATCAAACATACAAGAATGTGGAGGAAAACTTGAATAGCTTTATTAATATCACGAATAGCAAAGAGGATTACAACCAATTGTTTTGACCCAACATCATCCTCTCAGTATGAAAGCCCTTCTTCACCTCATGAAAAGCTTAGATCACCCAACACTATGACTTTTCACCAAGAAACCAACAACACTTCCTTACAAAATACACGATTCCAGCCTTTGGATCTCTGTGATGAGGATCCATATATAGATGTTTGCAGGGGGGTGAGTCAGCTGCTGGGTTTTTGATTAGTGTCCTCTCTCTGATAGTTCTTGATTCCACTTGGAGATTCATGATCTCTTACTCATCCTTAGGCGAATTCAGAGAGGCAAGTGTCATAGGAGTAGTTTTTGGAAGATTCCATGATCCTCCGCCTTGCAAATTGTCTCTGCCATTTGTCCACTCTCGCTCATCGCACCCTACAGAAGGGCTTTCCAGTATGCATCACACCCTTTACACTGAGCAGGTGAGATGCATCGCACCCTTAACACTGAGCAATCTGTATGGTCCAGTTTTGAGAAATTTTCCATGGAGAACTTCTGGGAGATGATGTAATCAACTGACCTTTCTCCTTTAGGGTTTGAAACAACACTTTTAGGGACTTAGAAGCCCTTGGTTTATGGACATTTATGATTGGGGTTGCAGTGCCCAAAAATGTCTATAACAATGCTTCTGATATAAATCAGAATTTTGTACTATTTCTCTCTGCTAAATTATTGAAGATAAAAGAAGATTTGATCAAAGGGTTTCCACATATTGGGGTTTGTCCCTAGCTAGCCGCCACAACTTGTGTCTCTTGTCTTGGCTTGTTTTCTGTTCATCGTTTAAATGTTCTATCTGCACTTTACTTAATGTACATGTGATTTCTAATATGTGGATAATAAAAAGAAAGATAAGTAAACTGCTCTAAGCATAGAACATACCATAATTTAACACATCTTATGAGGGAAAAACTAGGGTGACCATATCATGTATACTCTCAACAATGGGCAAAATGTCCTTTGAAAGGTGTCAGATGAGTGTCAAGTCTTCCTTTAAAGGATATCTACTACATGAATGTTGAACCCCTAATAGATACCCTTAAGATCAAGTGATATCAACATCATTAGGAAAAAACCATTAAAGTAACATTGTGAGCCATATTCAATGTCAGGGGCACAAAAAAATAGTGCACACAAGCCTTGCCTTCTAATGTATTTTTAGCCCAGGAATTGTAAGCAAGTTACCACATTTGTGTTAGGGATGATTATGCCTCCAAACTTATTAGGTGATTCCATCCCCCAAGGGGAAGGACATGTCGTAGGTAGACCAATCAATCTATATGTGCATGTTCTAATGAAGATGATTGATATGCAGTGGGAAATATGGTGATGAAGTCTTCATCACCATCATGAGTGGGTAAGTACTATAATGAGAAGAGGCAGAAGTTGTGGAGGTATGAGTTACCCCTTTCCTCGTCTCATTTTCTCGACTACTATACTGCACATTTTAATTTAATGATTAATCTTTCTTTGTTGTGCAGCTTAGAAAAGCAAGATTTCTTTATGCTTTTCCAACACCCCTTAAAGATGTATCAATTTCTCTCTCATCGAGGTTGGGGCATTTAATAACTAGGTGATGGCTAATGAGGGGGGTAGAGATAATGCTAGGATTTTTCCCACTTGTTTACTATGTCCCAACCATATTTTACAATTTTATTTTCTTTAGTTGTGTCTTCATATTATTTTATCATTATTTCAGCCACATTAACCTTTTGTGGAAAATTTATTGCCACTAACAAAGATATGAGGATATAAGGTGCCAGTGAAAATGAAAAAAGACATCCAACCCAAAGAATGGAAGTGGATATTAAGGGAAATGTGGAATATGGTAAGATTGGAGTAGCTTGGGCATGCTACTTCAATCAATGCCTCATATGAGTGTCTTTTTGAAAAGAAGGATCTTAGGGGAGGTCACACTGGACTAGGGACAAGGTATAACCTCCCAAATGAAACATGGGAACAAGGGTACAATAAAGAGTGATAAATCTTCTAGCATGGCCTATGATCCATATTATTATGTTACAAAACATTAAATGAAAGCACACACTTATAATAATGATTAATGTATTTTTAGATAGATCACCTTCCTTCAAGAAGCATGTCAGATGGGAGAGAGCACTGAATGAAGCAAATTGTGGAGAGATCTAATGTATAGCTATCTGTGGGCCATCATAGGGTTGTTGGCTGGTTGAATATCAAAAGAGGAGAAAAAAATTCTCCTTTGAGTTACCCATTTTGGTGGGTAAAAATACTAAAGTATGCCAACAATTTTCAATGCTCTTGGAAAATACTTGTAACACCCTCTACCACTCCCTTGGGTTATTCTTGGGTAATGGAAGGTTTTACATCAAAATTTACCCAATATCTAAGGTCTATTATGAAGATGGGGTCACAAAAGTCCTCATTTTATAAATTCCTTGAAACAAAAAACAAATGGCACCATCGCAACCGTCTCATGAAGAGATTTCCGACGATATAATTGTTATCTCAATCTGATGTTCGAATCAAAAGCTATTGGCCATTTAAATATTATCCTAATAACTTGCCACATCAACATTCCTCCACCTGAATCGCTAAGTGGCATACATGGGTTTTCCACATCGCATGCAACATCTACCACATTAGTGCACCATCGTCATCACACCCAAACCTAGGAAGGGAACAATAGAGTTTGGCACTAGATAGAAGGCATGGGTCACATTATTTAACCAGTCGACTTCCATCACACTTCCTGTCAACTGTGCCTAAATGCACTGAACGTGCCTTGTTGATATCAAACTAACATTCTGATGATGTCACTTTTCTATGAGGCATTCTCTGAGGGTACGATGTGTCATCCATAACTGGCTCCCTTAGCCACCTAAAAGGACCATTTCCGCCTACTACATGTCATGTAGATAGCATGCCACATTAGTGCTTTCTCCATATCATCGATCCACATCATCCAAATTTAATTGTAGCAATCCATGTTGCGATACTTGGCCTACGTGTTTCCTACCACCTCAGCTTAATCCAGGGGTCCCACTTAGTCCCCATCATCTGGAAAACCAATGAATTCAGGTTATAATAATTTTGGTGGCCCCACTCTTAATTCCTCCCTTCCTCTACATTAGCAATGCCATTGCACTGGGGTGCGATGGGAGCTCATGCCCAAACCGAGCATGGCACGACAACAATTCTCTGTCATATGATGAAAGAGTGCTCCATCATACACTTTTCATTGTAGCACTCATCCTTCAACATGTTTCACCTAACGATGAGTGCAATGCCATGGTAAATCCAATGCTAAGAGATAAGAAAAAATTTGTCTCGCACTTTCTGTTACAATGGCAACCTCCAGAGAGTCACCACTTGATAAAGGGGCACGACATGGGATTACGCACTAATCCTTGAATTAACACATAATCCACTTATTGACTCTATGATTAAGTAGTAAGAAGGGTGATTACCTGTAATTAAGATAATCTATGAGGATTACCCATCTCCATTCTTTTGTAATTTTTTTGAATGCCTTTGCAATATAACAAGGCCTATTCAACTTGTACATAAGACTTCCTACTTTGTGGAAACTATGCTTAAAAGCCTTCAGGGATTTGATGTATTTTGAGAAGGCATTCTCAATTCTAAGTGATATTCAACACCATTATTGCAACCGGATTGAATCCTTCACTTTGTTGCAGTCATTCTAGATGTGAAACATAGTTTAAATAAGGAAATAACACTATCAACATGCATCCAACATGCACAAGAATCGACTAATCCATAACCAAAACTTATCTATAACATAGGTACAACAAAATCTTGTTAACCCCATAATGGGTCAAATGGGCACCATCATATCTTATGATGCCATTCACCGTACAAAGACAAATAGACATTTGAATAGTCTAATTCCCATAATATCTATGACATTATACACATACCACAATATTTTAACTGAGTTTATTATACAATCATACACATTGCATACCCATAATGTGCATAAACATAATGCATATCATTATTGAGCAAGAATAATGAATCATCACAATTGGTAAGCATGCAAACCATCAAAGCACTGTTATTAACAATGGTTTGCATGTCCTCATGCTACTAGTCATATCTCTCTCTCTCTCTCTCTCTCTCTCTATATATATATATATATATATATATATATATGAGAACATCCATAACATGCACATGAAGCTAGTAGTCAACTTAGCCAAAAGAACATCAAGGCATATTTCCTATCAAGGACATGTAACAATTTCCAATGACCATTCAAGATAACACACAACCATACATTATTCAATAACATACTAGTCCTGGTAATTAATCTAGGTTCATTATACACAAACCATGACACTTATCTGAATGTCTAGAGATGGTTGGAAATTGAAAGTGGGACATCGAATCTCCACCCAACCATAGGCCAAATGCACCACATTCTTTCTCCCAGTTGTCCACTCTCGATCCAGATGCATAATCAGAGGGATTTCAATCAAAATTTGCTGAAATAATGCTCAAATCCAAGAGTATGGAATCAATTTTTAGGTAGTTTATTAGCTTTATCCTCAAGGCAAGCACTGCATGAACCTATAACTCATAGTGTGGGTGATTTATCAGCTTACTTGGAAGCACTAAGTGGTTTATTAACCCTCTTGACAAGGACTCAATGGTTTATCATCTCTTTCAACAAGCACCCAATGGATTTCTACCCTATCTAGTGGTTTATCAACCATACAATAAGCATACATCACCAAACAATCTCCTCTAGGCCTACCACTAGCTCTTCCAAGCTTGAACACACACAGTCCATAGTTTCAATACATCAACACACAAAATCATATCCCAACAACCTCAATAGACTTTCACCAGTGCTCAACATTCATGCTCTTGTACTTCAAAACTAGTTCTCTGTCCAACGTTCTCTCATGCTTTGTCTGTCTTTCCAATTCTCTCACACACTATTGGTCTAACATTTTGCTATTTGAATGAATTTTATTTTTCTTGCGTGCCTCTCTTTTGCTCTAGGGTCTTTGTGCCCCCATAGGAATATTCACTTCCCCTCCAATTCATGTTATGGAAGTAGGGAACGTGGGAATCTCCTCTACCCATCATTGCGAGCCAACATTTAGGTGGTGCCAACCAACACCATTCATTGTTTTCCCCCAGATCATGGATCCATCACCCCAATTCTCAAGACAACCTAGATATTAATATTTATTTGCAACCACTGTGGCCCTTTGTAGACAGTCTTAGGCTAAGGGGCTGTGCCAAATCATCTAAAGTAATGATTTTAATTTTTGAGTGGATGACTAATGCTTAAAATTTTTAAACAGATGCAAATCCTAAATATTTATGAGAAAATAGAAGGGAGGATTCTTCATTCTTAATAGAATTAAGCTTTAAAAATGACATGGAAAGAAGAATTTAAGAAGATATATAATTCCTTAAATATTCAAATTGAACATCTAATTTCTTATATATAGTAGAGGTGTATAGAAGTTTTCTATAGCCAAACAATACATGTGCAAGAGATGACTGAAGACAACAATTTAAAAATTTAGAGGAATTAAATAAGACAAACAATTTCATTTAATTAATCTATTTAATAATGATAACTTTGCAGGAGATTTCAGAGAGATTTATATCCATTCTTACCCAAAATTCTATGTTACCTTGAACATGTGAATAAAAAAATAAAATGAATACATAATTGAATAACCAGAAGAACTCACGAAGATACACAAGCTGCTCAGAATGAATCCGAAATCCTTCTAGTAACTTCAGAAATAGCTCAGAAAGTTACAAGCATGTTCACCGGTTCATCACAAGGGTTCAACCCTTTCTTCTTTAAATTACAAAATATTTATAGATTCGACTTTCAAATATATCTAAACTAAACTTAAAATTTATTACAAAATATAATATCATCCAAAATATTTGGGATATTACAAAAATATAACTAAAAACAGTGGATCTGAATTGATTTCAAGGGTCGTTGTTGATGACTGTAGCTACAAATCTACTTTTCTGTTCACTACCCCTGAAATTCCGCAGTCTGCTATTGAAATTTTTCCGTCTGCTCCTAAAATTTTGCATTTTGTTCCTATTCGATGAGCTCACACAATTTATCCCATCTCTTTTCATTAGAGATAGAAAAATTTAAAAATTTTCTATATGACTCATCAATTTTAGTATATTTTTCAAAAGCGGGCCTAGTTAGAAACAAATGCTTAATTTCATGCTAAATTAACAAATCATAACTTAAAGCTTTAATGAAGAATTTCCCAGTAATTTTTTCTCTGATTTTGGAAAATTTGGTCTTGTTCACTTCTATATCATGTAACCTTTGTAGATAATCTTCAAGTGGAATCAATTTAACACTTCTATCCTACAAAGCCGGAAGCCCTTTCTAATGTAAAGCATTGAATTTCCTATGAATTTTCTTGATCTAAGCCTCCAAATTCTGGCACTTGTTCTCGAGTTGTAGCATCAAATTCCTCTTGGTTAGGAGCTTTCTCACCTCCAAGACAACTTTAGTTCTGTCTTCAATGCTGAATTCTTCAAGCTCATCTTCTGTCTTGGATTTTAGGACTTTGATTATCCTTGTAGAATTTCCAAGTTTGTGGTCCAGGTCCTTTATTTCTGCTACTGCTTGTTGTGAGCTTTGCAATAAATCTTCCTGCTAAAAAATAATTCCAATTAAAAGCCATAACTCAGTCACTGATACATTCATGTCTATCCAAATATTTTCTTTGGTCTGAGCAATAGTTTTTGCAATTAAAGCATCATTTTCATAAACTTCTAATTGATGAGTTAATTTATAATTATTTTAAATCTCAACCAAATATATATTGTCAGACTTAATATTATGCTGTTGAATTTTTTGGAGCTGCATTTTAACTTTTCAATTTCTTGATCCTTCAAAGACAAGTCTCCCATGGCCTTTGACAGTTGTTCTGCTGAATCAATAGACTGTGCTTCTACCGTGATGGTTGTTGTTGTAGATGTCCTTGCTGCTGAAGTACTTGCTGTAGAAGTAGTAGATAGGAATGTCAACTAAAATACTGAGTTGCTACTCTTTTTATTTTAGGAGTGATTCCATATCAGCTTCCATTTTCTAAATTTGAACATTCTATTCAATTATCAATTTGAACATATTTTCTTTTTCTTTTCAAGTTGACCAACTTTCTTAGCTTGTGGATGTTCAGTAGTAGGAAGTTTAAGCTACTTCCTCAATGCTTGAATGTCAGCATTCTTATTTTTTATCATCTCTTCTGCTACTTTGATTTTACTAGGATCATATCCTAGTTTGATCACCAAATATTCAAGAGCTTTAATTGTGGTATCCTTAACCATAGATGACATTCTATCCATCTTCAACTGTGTGTGAATATTGTTTGGGGAAGCTTGAAGTTTAGAGGCTGCCATAGATGAACGTATCACTGTGGAATATATCATTTCACCACCCTGCTTATGAAGGTCAATTTTGTCAATGGCATGAATTTGCTTGGTGTCAAAAGCAAAAATGTATGTTTTGTAATCTTCTACACTTTTAGGGACTGATACTTTAGGTTCCAAAAAAACTAATTGAAACTGTCCCTTTTTAGTATCAAGTGTAGACAAAATTTTGCGATATGTAGTAGAAGGCTGCTTTTAAAATTCTGAATAAGTATTGGCCTTTAATGCTTCATTCTTAACAAATTTAAAAAATTAAAGTGATGAAATGGTCCACTACCACTTAGCAAGCATAATTTCTCCTCGATCTTCCGGTTTTTGCACAACAATAAATTACAACACTAAATTAAAAATCCTTCCCCCAATAACACAGATATATTCGCTTGTAAGCTAAGCTTTATTGAAGACTTCATTCATGCTTCATTAATTTAAATATTACAGAGATGAAATGGGCCACTACCACTTAGCAAGCAGGGTTTCTCATCGATCTTCCAGTTTTTGTGTAACGATAACTTACAAAAATAAATTAAAAATCCTTCCCCCAGTAACGCAGATAATTTCAATTGTCACCTAAGCTTTACTGAAGGCTTTCTGCCTAGATATTGAGAGGTTACTTTATATATCAACTAGAAAGAGAATGATAGAGTAGGCCTATGTGTTTGAAATAAATTTGTCATAAAGTTTTTATATCAGACCTTCTAGTTTGGGACCGTGGGTATCAAACTTAAGAATATAATTTGAAACGTGTGAGGGATGCCAATTTTTTTTCTGCATGGTATCAGAGGTAGAGTGGCTTGAGAACTAAACTTTTCACCAACTGATATATTAGTAATTTCTCTGTATCTAGCAAAAATATTTTGCTGTGTTGTATCATGAGAAACAAAAATCATAGGATAATCTGTAATTTCTTCAATCTGTGGAAAAAACGTGGTGGGAAAACCTGACAGCACCAGCATGGCTTGCTCCTGTGAACTCTTGTCCTCTGAAGACTCCTAACTAGTGTTTCTCTTCTTTCTCCTTTTGAAAATTGTGAAACCTGTGGCTTGAACTTCTGAGTCTATATGAGACAAACTTTCTCTTGGTCTTTTTCTTTTTCCTTTTCTTGAGGTACCGGAGTTTGTGAAGATGTCTGAATAAAAATCTATTCTTTAGCTTCCTGTAATGTATTATCCTTCCACTCTTCTTGATTTGCATACTATTCTATCTTTGACCTGGCTATATGCACATATTGAGTTGTTGTTGTTGTTTTTTTTTTATCAACTCTCAACTTCGAAATAATCCCTAAGGGATCATAGGACCCAGTAAAAATCAACTTGAATTTCAACTACTTTAATAAATTATCTGCCTCCTTTGCTGCTGCTTTGGTGTTGGCAATGAAAGGGCCAACCTGTGCCTTCACCTTGAATTGGGCTTTCTTCTTCCTGGATACACAATTCAAATCATCCATGTTCAACATTTTTCTGATGTATTACAAGGCAAAGATCCTGATTGGTACAAAATTGGTAACTTGTAGGGAGGAAGTTCACATCCATATATTCTGATCTATGTATAATTTTGGTAGAGGTACTAGTCTCCAATTTTGGCTTGCTCAGTAAGGTGCATAATTATTCTGATTTCAGATGAAATCCTTGCTATAACATCATTGTTGAGAAGACATAAATACATATACAAAAACTGGTTTACATAATCACTAGAGGAATACTATTCTATGTTCTTCCTTACCAAGGAAGTCCAGTGAATGACTGAATGAGGCTTCCCTTGTGCATCTAACTTCTAGAATGGGAACTTAAACTTATCTGCTTGATGAAATAAAAGTAAATACACAACAAATGATTGATGTTTAAAAGCATCTTCAGTAGAAAACTTTAAAATCCGATCATGAATATTGTTTGCCAAAAACTGACTGTAGTTGAAAATCAATGATGGCTTATTACCCACAGAGAACACTAATAAAAATCCCAATGTTACTTTATCTTCCCACTGATAGGTAGGGTAACCTAACACACAAGTGACCATGGAAATGACTTGCCTAGACATTTATGGAAAAATTGAAGTAGAATAGGGTGAATAGGTTATAGGAAACTCAGAATTTTCAGGTAATAATGACTCAAAGATACAGGATCATTGAGGAAATGTGAGTTTTTAATAGATCTCCATGAGGGAATCAGTAGAAAAAGGGTGCAAAGGAGCTGAGAGATTGATTTGGAGTGATGGAAGATTGATTCCGGTGTAATGGAAAATAAAACTTCGTTGTTTTGGGAAATTACAACCCTCTGACTAGGAAGATACTTGAGATGACACCATGTGACAAATTCTGGGAAGGTATGAGTTTGGGGAAAGACGATTTGGGGTAGGAAAGACTTCCAAATACTTCGTTCATCACTAACATCTAGAAATTTTTGGTTTTCCCAGCTGTGGAGTTCATAAAGATCGAACTCGCATTTGGTTTCGAAGATCTTGTACCGCGTATCTACTAGGGGGAGATCATCTAGGTTAACTACATAGCGAAGCGTAGGGCTTTCCACGATTAATTTTGACTTGCCTTTAGATGAAGACATTGTGAACAGGAAATTACAGGCCAAGGTGGCTGAATTACCAAACACATGACGATCATTGTCATATAAACAATGGCTGCATGATTGTGGAATTCAGAACTGCGTTGATGTTGCTAGAAGCTGACATAGTGAAATAGAGTATGTAGAGTAATGTGTGATTTTCCAAAAGAGGGGATTTGAATGAATAAAGGGGTTATAACTATTTTTTTTGGGCACGTCAAATTAATTATTTATACGTTGGCATGAAGGATTAAATGATAAACGGTTATATGAATGTTTAGTGGGAGTTTTTTAATTGTATAGCAATTATTTGGTGGGGGCGAATAGGTGAGGGACATGTGGCAAGGTTTGAGTGGGCATGGGAGTAGAGCAGGAAGGATAAAGCATATTTCACGGGGGGGGGGGGGGTTAGGTGGTTTATGGTATTGGAGAGGGGGACTTGAAAGTTATTATGGAGGTGCCACGTATGAGTGGGCGTTTTATTAAAATCAATTTTCGGATCCCCCTTTGCTAACCTACAAAGGTGCCCGGGGGGGGGGGGGTGTTGTCGTGAACTCATCCTCCATCGTTGATCTAGGCGGGAATGACCTCATCCATCGGTTCTCATTTGAACTTTATCACATAATGAAAAAACTTTCATATCCACTTTTATTTACAATCAGATATAACCTTTGAATAATGATAACGGGTTAAAATACAAATAATATAAAACAAACAAACGTGGCATTTTATTTTTCTTGTGACTTTGAGATTTTATTTATTTATTTATTTTTATATCCCTTTTCTCATTTTATTTTCTTTTGATATTTATTTATTTATTTATTTTTCTTTCCTATTTTTCTTATTTTTCTGCTTATATATATATATATATTTCTTTATTCAACAAAAAATAATAGGTAAAAAAGAACTAGGGTAAAAATAAATTACTACAATAGTTCCATTTGGGCACTGCTTCCCCTTGCAGGATGTAGAGAACTTGCAGATTCTTGGGCTATGGAGTTTTTGCTGTGAAAATCACACTCTGAGAGTGAAATTTAAAGAAAATTGGAATTTACAGCGAAGATGGTTGCAAGCATATAATACTGAATATAGTGTTTGAGGTATTACCCATTGACTGGCAATGAAGAATATTGTCCCTCCAAGTTGTGCAAAATGAAAGTGTTAATACCCTTTACTTTTGCAATGCTGAATGGTCCCAACCACAAATTATCAAATTTTCCATGCTTGCCTCTTTCCAATCTTCTAGCATCCCATCTTAAAACTAGGTCCCCTTGTTTAAAATCTCTTTTCTAGAATTCCTACCAAATGAACTTTTCATTTTGTTTTGATATAGATGAAGTTTGTGCTGAAATTCATATCTATCTTGGTTTAGCTCAATAATATGATTGATTCTCCTTTAAAAAGCATCATCTTCCTCTTATGATTCCTATAAAAATTTCATGACTGGAAATGCTAGCTGTGTAGGGAAAATTGCTTCAGTTCCATATACAAGTTGGAATGGGGACTTGCCAATAGATCTTTTGGGTAATAATATATTTGCCCAAACTGCATATTTGAGATGACTATCCCAACTGCTTTTGTGATTTGCCAATACTTTCTTGATTACCTTAACCAAATTTCTATTTGATGATTCTGCTAGCCCATTACCTTGTGGGTAATATGGTGTAGAATGATGCAATGAAATACGATATTTCTGACAAAAATTTATCATTTTAATGCTGCTGAAAGCCTTTGCATTGTTTGTAACTATTTTTAGTGGGCAGACAAATCTAGATAGTATATTTTCTTCAATGAATTTGATGACCAATGTATCTATTGCATTTTTAAAAAGGATTGTTTCTACCCACTTGATGAAGTAATTAGTGGCAGTTAATATCCATATATGTTGGTTGCTAGAATATGGATCTATTTCACCTATAAAATCTAATTGCCATTGTAAAAACGAAGCTTCCATTAAAAATGGGACAAGGGGAAGTGCTTCTAGCCTTTGTTTTCAAGCAAATATCTGACATGGGATACAACTTCTTACCTTTGCTCTAACCCGTGCAAACAATTTGGGCCAATAGAAACCTGCTTGCCTTCTAAGTATAATGTCCTCCACAAGTTCCTTCATGAAACTATTCAATAACTCCTTCGGTTTCACTTCCAGTCAAGCATAATAAAAGGATATTCAAAGGATCCTTCCAATATAATTTGTCATTTATGATACAATATTTCATAGCTTTGAGTCTAAGAGATCTAGATTGATTCTTTGTAAATTTAGGAGGATAATTTAAATCTCGAAGAAAATTCACTATGTCTTTATATCAATTTGAAAGTAAAATTTTGTCATCAATATGTAGAGGTAGAGGAACAAGATTTGAACTAGAAGAAGGTTCTTGTGGATTCTCCTCATTTGAAATATGAGAAGGTTCTTGTGGATTCTTCATTGCTGAAAGATGAGAAGGTTCTTGTGGATTCTTCTTTGTTAAAAACTGCAAAATGGTGTTGATACCAAGAATCTTAGAATTTGTTTCAGCTAAAAGTTTGACTAAACCCTGTCCTTTCACTAGTTTGGTGGGTTTGATATCCATATCAAACTCAAGTATCTTGGCAATCCATCTTCCCCTCTTTTGATCTGTATCAGGTTGTGTTGAAGCTATTTTCACTGCATTGTTGGGGACATAAGCAATAATAGGAGAATTTAAGACATAAATCCTGTATGCTTTTAGAGCTTGGACAAGGGAATATGCTTGCTTCTCTATTATGTCATATCCGAGTTCAACATCTCTCATCACTTTACTAAAAAAGGAAATTGGCAGCTCATATCCATCATCATTTCTTTGTAGTAAAACAACTACTATGGTATTGTCGGAGGAAAAGGAGAAGATACTAAAGAGTTATGAGTAATCTAGACTAACTAGTACTGGAGCTTCTGAAATGGATTTCTTGATCCGTGAAAAATAATATCTATCCTATACTGTCAATTTGACTTCATGATCTTTTTTTAGAATATCTATAATATCTTTCACAATCTCATCATAGTTAGGTATAAATCTTCTTAAGAAATTTATTTTTCCTAAAAATGATTGAATTCCCTTTTTGTTTCTAGGTAAACTAATTACCTGAATTACTGAGACTCTTTTTGGATCAATAACAACTCCTTCCTTTGAAATTATATGTCCCAATAGCTTTCCTTCTTTGAAGGCAAAAGTGACTTTTTGGGATTAAGAGAAATCCCATATTTCCTGCATCTTTCAAAAACTTTTCTTAAATGTTTCAAGAGTTTTTCATCAAAATACAAAAATACATTTAAATCATCACGATAAATGACAATAAATTTATTTATATTACCAATGAATGCGAGATACATTTCTCTTTGAAATGTTGCCCCAACGTTGATTAAACCAAATGGAATCTTGGCATACATAAATGTACCCCACAGAGTTGTAAATGTTGTTTTTTCTCTGTCTTCTGGACTAACCTGAATATAGTTATATCTAGAAAAGCCATCTAACGTTGAAATCCTATTTGAACTTGAAACCCTCTGAAGTAGTTGGTCCTCTTTTGGTAATGAATAATTATCTTTTAAAGACAATTTGTTCAGATTCCTAATGTCAACACACAAAGTTATTTCACCATTTTTCTTCCTAACTAGTACTAGGTTTGCTATCCATTCATAATATCTTAAGGGAACAATTATTTTTTCATCCAATAAATTTTTAATTTCGTTCTCAATGAGTGGAAGCAAGATTGGGTTTATTCTTATTAATTTATGTTGAAATGGTTTAGCTTCAGGTTTGAGAGGAATTTTATATTCAATATTAGTCGCGTCATAGATTTTCAATTCTTCATATGACCATGCAAATACATCTCTATAATGTTTGTAAAGATTGACATATCTGTCATTGATTTCTTGAGGCAATGATGCTGAAATTTTAACATTTCTGATTTCCTCAGATATACCAATATTACAGTCCTGAACTTTTTCTTGCTAAGAATTTAACAATGAATTTTTTGACACATCATTATGATCAAACAATTTTTCAAGGGGAACTAATCCTTTTGGAATGTAATTATTTGATAACTGAATGATATCACGATCAACAATATTTTGTTCTAATGTGAATTTTGATCATCCTCATTTGATTTGATTTCATCAATGTGTTCTTCTTCCACATGTAAAGCAGAAAATTCATATATTTCTTGTAATATTTTTTAACTGTTCACCATTTTCAAAAACCTACCAAAGTTTAAGATTGTCAAGAATGGAAGTTGTATATTTTACTTCAATCTGATAATGCAATTGCAAAGGATCAGGTATTTTAAAAGAACCAACAGAAATTTCCAAAGCATCAGCATGAATGTTTTCTTCTCTTGGGATTGATGTGATAATGAAGGCTTGAAAATAACTATCTACACAGACCCAAAATTCATTCCTATAAGCTATGAGCCTATGATGCTTAGTTTGACACAAGTTTCTAATTTGTTTTAAAATCAACGTTGAATCACCAAATACAACCAAATTTTCAACTTTCAGACTCTTAGCTAACCCCAATCCTAAAATTAGGGCTTCATATTCTGCCACATTGTTTGTGACTTAAAACTATAATTTAAAAGATTGGGTTATATTTTTATTATCAGGAGAGAGGAGAACAATTCCAGCTCCTGCCCCATCTTTGGAAAATTCTCCATCAAAGTACATTTTCCAAATATTAGTGTTTACAATTTGAAGGGTAACGATAGTTTCTTAAATGGTGATTTGAGGATTTGGAAGATCACTAGTAGCTAAAGTAAATCATCCAAAATATTGTTCAATTGCATAAATGTGATGATTAATTGCTTGATTCACATTAGAAACTGTATTAATGAATCTTATTTCGTTGTATAGTCTTAAATGTTCACCTCTATAAACTGGGATTGTAGCATAAGACGAGTCCATTTGCAGACTTCCCCCTAACTTGGCACAACAATATTTGGATAATAACATTCCAAATTTTGGGCAAATGTCTGTAACAACAATGTCCAAGGCTATACTCTTGACAGAGATCTGAGCAAGTGTTACCACTAAATCCTTAATTAATCCGAGACACGACACTTTCTTAGAATCAAAAGTATACATATCATGATATGGTCTAATGATTTGTAATTGAAGTTGACCCATGATTACTTTAGGTATTAGATTATGGGAAGCACTAGAATCTAACATGCAATTATATAAAAGATAATCATGAATTTTCAAGGTGACATAAAAGGGAGGTACACAAGCAAAGGGCGATAATCATGTTATCAACAAAGTCTAGGAATGCAGTTAAGTGATCTTCAGCAGATGACCCCATCTCTCCATTAAATCTAGGTAAATTTTATAAATACCCATCAAGAAAAGCATGGATTTGGGATGCAGGTGGAAGAACTAAGGCCGCAGAACACGCTGCCACAATTGGTTGAATAACAACCATTTGATGCTGTGATGGAGTTGTCTTTTTAGGAGAAACAACTTTCCTAGAAGAAGGAGGTGATGAAGGTTTGGGTTTCCGGAATAAATGAGGATTAATAAATAACTTCTGAACTTCAGGAAGAACCTTTTGAGGATCCTCAAAAGCTAGAGGATTAGTATAAATAGTAAGTCCCTCTTCATATTTAGTAGAAGTGGATGGATAAGTATGTACAAAAGAAGATTAAAAATCAATTGGTTTATATTCAGAAAGAGAAAGTTTATGATCTTATTCACTGTCAGCAGGTTCCAAACGTGAATAAGGAAGTTTAAAGCCTCAATATGATGGACTAAAAGTGCAGTTTGAAGATCTACTCCTCTAGAAAGGAGTTCCAAAACTTTTGGAGGAAGATCTGATAATTCAGCAGGAATTAGCCTTAATTGTGAAGGGTCAGATTATGAAGGTATTTGAGATAGAACAGAGGCAGAATTAGAAAGAGAATATTCTAACCTATGTCTAATTGATGCAATTCTAACTAATCTCTTTGGATCTGAGAAAGGAGAGAAAAGATTTGGATCTGACTATGATCTGGTATGCTTACGTGAAACTATATTTAATATGTAGAGTCGCGAGCTGAAGTATTTTAGCCTACTGGCCTCTTATTCACTGTTAAGAGACAAGTATAATCGTTGTCCTAGGGAGACAAGCTTCAATCTTCGTTCCCCGACAATAGCGTGAATCTAATGTGGTCCTTTGTATACAATCCTAGGCTAAGTGGTTATGCCAAAGCATCTAAAGTAATTTTTTTAATTTTTGAGTGGATGACTAATTCTTAAAAATTTTAAACAGATTCAAATCCTAAATATTTATGAGAAAGCAAAAGGGCTCATTCTAAAAAAATTAAGCTTTAAAAATGATATGGAAAGCATAATTTAAGAAGATATATAATTCCTTAAATATTCAGATTGAACATCTAATTTATTATATATAGTAGATGCATATAGAATATTTCTATAGCCAAACAATACATGTGCAAGAGATAATAGAAGACAACAATTTTAAAATTTATAGGAATTAAGTAAGACAAACAATTTCAGTTAATTAATCTCTTTAAATAATGAAGACTTTGTAGGAGATTTCAGAGAGATTGATATTCAATCTATTCTTAACCAGACTTCTATGTTACCTTGAACATGTGCATATAAAAATAAAATGAATACGCATTTGAATAACTAGAAGAACTCACAAAGATACACAAGCTACTTAGAATGAATCCAAAATCCTTCTATTAATTTCATAAATAACTCAGAAAGTTACAAGCATGTTCACTGGTTCATCACAAGGGTTCAACACTTTCTTCTTTGAATTACAAAATATTTATAGAGTTCGACTTTCAAACATATCTAAACAAAAATAGAACTAAAAATAATGGATCTAAACTGATTTCAAGGGCTATTGTTGATGACTGTAGCTAGAAATTTGCTTTTCTGTTCACTACCCCTGAAATTTTGTTGTTTGCTGCTGAAATTTTGCATTTTGTTCCTATTCGATGAGCTCACACAAGTTATCCCATCTCTTTTCATCAGAGATAGAAATTGTAACAGTTTCCTATATGACTCATCGACTTCAATATATTTTTCAAAAGTGGGCCTAGTTAGAAACAAATTCTTAATTTCATGTTGAATTAATAAATCATAACTTAAACCTTTAACGAAGGCTTTACCAATAATAATTCCTCTAATTTTGGAAAATTTGGTCGTGTCCATTACTATATCATGCAACCTTCGTTTATAATCTTCAAGTGGAATCAATTTTCCACTTCTATCCTGCAAAGATGGAAGTCCTTTATGATGTAAAACATTGAATTTCCTATGAAATTTCTTGATCTAAACCTCCAAATTGTGGCACTTGTTCTCGAGCTGTAGCATCAAATTACTCTTGGTTATAACCTTTTTTACTTTTAAGACAACTTCAGTTCTGTCTTAATGCTAAATTCTTCAAACTCATCTTTTTTCTTGGAGTTTAGGACTTTGATTATCCTTGTAGCATCTCTAGGTTTGTGGTTTAGGTCCTTTATTTCTACTGCTACTGTTTTTGACCTCTGCAATAAATCTTCCTGCTCAAAAATAATTTCAATTGAAGGCCATAACCTAGTCAGTGATACATTAATGTCTATCCAAATATTTTATTTGGCATGAGCAATAGTTTGTGCAATTAAAGATTCATTTTCATAAACTTATAATTATTGAGTTAATTTATAATTCTTTTGAATCTCAGCGAAATTTGCATTATTACAATTAATCCTCTGTTCTTGAATTTTTGGAGCTACATTTTGAGTTTTTCAATTTCTTGATCCTTCAAAGACAAGTATCCCATGGCCTTTGACAATTGTTCAGATGAATCTGTTAGTTCCAGTCTTCACAACCTGTCACCAGGGATCAACATGGGCTCTTACTAGGTTTGGTTTGGTTAGATGTTTTGCACATGATCTTCAACACAAAACATGTCATAAGCATGTTCATTAGGAGCAGCTCAGAAAATGCTTTCCAGTGGTATATCACACTCCAAAAACTGGCTCTCGGATCAGAAGATATGATCAAATGAGTGATTGGCTCCTGTGTATGAAAAAATCAAGATTCACTAGATGTGGTTGTAGAGTGGTAATAGATGAAACTACTCAGGTGTTTTTTAGAACCAAAAACTCTTATCCCTATGCAACTTCCAAATCGACAGGCAAACAATGTGTAGTGGTTGGTGCTTCCAATAAAGAAGCTACACTTCTATGTCTAAGTATGCCTAAAGCATGGTCATATGCCTCTTGGTGTTACTATCAAGCAAGAGCATCACTTTCAGCCAGCAGCAGGGGGGAAGGAGTTGAAAATTCAGATGGTGAAAGTGTTTGCTCTCTTTAGTTTCTCAACTTCAACATGAAGTGCTATACATCAAACAAAATATAGATCCCTCTTTTATGACATCATTGATGAATGAATTGATAGGCATCTAGTGGATTTTGAAAAAGAGAAGGGTATCACTATTTGGCCATGCAGCTCACAGCTTCTTACAATATCTTTGACTATCAAATAGAACACATCTTGTATAAGCTCCTTGGAAAAAATACAAAATGTTCTACAACATAGAGATGTGCAGAGTGAAAATGATGAAGATAAGAATGATGAGCTTGCATCAATGTGGAGACAAATATCATTATCTTCCAGTGTTCCAAGATCAAGTCCACTCAAGAAAATGTTTTAGCTACTCAGGTTTTGGCTATCCCTGGAGTAGAGGGGATCCCTGTTTATAACCTGTATGATGTAACCAATAAGGAAGAAATGTTGAGATCTAACTAGCTTCAGACATTGAAAACTAGAAAGAGAAACATAGTATTCTCCTTGTTTATTTTCATGCAGCTTGGTTATTTAGCAGTGTTAGAAGTTTTGGATTAGTGCCAGTTTTTCCAATGACAGAATTTGTGGATAAGCACTCAAGGCTAGAATATCCAGATATTGGGGAGCACCGCTTTTACCCTTCCGAGAAAAGACAAGGGCACTCTCATGTTTAACAATAAATTGGTCTCATCCTATCCTTGTTATTGTAAAATGTACTGATGTTTATTATGAGTTGTTAGAGATAAGGAGAAAGAAATTATTGAAACAACTATGGAAAACTAATAAGGATATTGGTCCCATGGAAGTATTGCCGAAGGCCCAGATCTGCTCCCCTGCATCCACAACACACAAAAATCGAGCTAAGCCAACCAAAGGAGGTGGCACTATGCTCCTGGAAGTGTGGCGCTGTGCGTAGGGCCATTCTAAAAAATAAAGTTCTGTAGGTGTCTACAACACGTTCATCGATGTCTCGAGTGGTAGAAACGCTGATTGGTGGTGTTGAGTTACTGTGGAGGATTGACGGGGAAATATGAATCCTCATCGGGGATATAAAAATGAGATTATGGCTAATAAACTATACCCTTTACCTTTCATATAGTTTCCCCCTTGGCTTATAGGTATTGCACCAAGGATATTCTTTATGGAGTTTGCTGGGGTCACCTGGTTTGGAAATATTCGCATTGGTGGCCTTTTTGGCATTTTCAAATCACACAATTATTATTCAGGGCATTATGAAAGGGCACCTTACAATGAGAGCGATATCAAGTCTATATATCATGTGCGTGAATATGATGTTCAAAAGCTTATGCAAATTGAGGAGCCTCTAGATATATTTATTTCACACGATTGGCCTTGTGGTATAACCGACTTTGGAAATTTAGAGAAGTTACTTCGTCACAAGCCATTTTGAAAATGAGATAAAAAACAAGACTTTTGGGAGTTAGCCTGTTAAAGAACTTTTGAAAATTGAAGCCTTCATATTGGTTCTCTACAAATTTGCACACTAAATTTGCAGTTGTAGTTCAACATGGGGAGAATGGACCTATCACAAAATTTCTTGCATTGGACAAGTGTCTTCCTGGCCACATTTTCTCCAGGTTATTGAAATAGAATTTGATGTAGGGCCACATGAGGTCCATTATGATGAAGAATGGCTTGCAATAACACAAGCATACAATCCTTATTTTCCTTTAAGCCGAAAATCTATACAGTTGATAGCAGAACGACCAGACCTGGGATTCCATCGCCAGTGTATGAGAAAGCATATGAAAGAAATCAACATGAAACCTTTGATTTTACAATGACAGTTCCACCTTACTATCCCACCCAAGGAAAGGCAGCCAATCCAATATCTCTTGGTCATGTTCGTAACCCACAGACAGAGGCATTTTTACAACTACTAGAGTTGCATTACTTTCTGGATTTTGCACTTGAGCATGCTACACCAAATAGAAGCCCGGTGTCTTTAATGATACAAGTCAAGGATGAAAATGAATTTGTACATGATGATTCTTATGGAGGTTTTTGCGCTTATCATATGATTAAAGAAGGTGGCATAATATTAGCCAGCTAGGAGTTGATTCCCAGTATCTCCACCATTCGATGTGAATCATATTCAAAATCCAACATTTCAAGATTTTGAAAAGCATCTAGTGAAAAAGTGGAAACAGTTTGTCAAATGGTTACAAAATCAGTAGGAAAATCTTCAGTTCCATTTTCTAGGGGAACAAGAACAACAAGTTGATCAACTGACTCCTAAATTCGTGCAGGCAAGTGCAAGATGGCAGTCAAAGGGTAGACTTTGTGGAAATTCCACCCTTAAAGGAAGCAGATCTTGACCAAAATTCACTAATTTTGGTTTTCAAAACAACCCTATTTTCCATAGTTCATGAGAGTTTATAATACTGTTTAGTTTATAATATAGAGTTTTATGATAGGATTTTTTTATTTATTTATTTTTTATTTTCCTATGCTGAGGAAATGAAAATAGATTTGTAATTTAGTATATATAGGATTATTTTTAAAACATAGAGGTTTGATTTTGGCAGTAGAGAGGCTGCTTGGAATTGTGTAAAGTTTTCCTGAATATCATGTTAATAAAGCAGTTTTTTGCCCTTTGGACCTAGGATTTATCATGGTGCTTAAATGTCGAGTATGTTTTTCTCATAAATTCATTTATACATTATGTTTTTCTGCCTTGTTACAATATTATCTAAGAGATGTGTTAGGAATCCATCCCCTATGATGCTCCTTTCATGATGATTTTGCTGTTAGATGTAATGGTTGTCTTAGCAGAATTCCATCCTTTGCTAGATGCTCTGTTGAGCAACCTTGTGATTCTCTTTCGTCTAAAGTTTTTGTTGTAGATCCATCCATTTTTTTGATGTCTGTAGGGGAGTGGGCTTTCTCCCCTATTCTTCTCACGTTCGTAATCTATATCTGGCTGAACATGGCACTTACTTTGCCCCAAGTTTGCCGGCAGAAACTGGCATCGATTCCATAGCCCAATCGTCCTTTCTCTTGCTGTTTCGACCCAAAACTTTTCAAATAAATTCCCATACTCCATAGCTAGCATAAATTTTTCATTTATTGCAGCCACATTTTGTTGGCAAAGAGAGAGCCCTCTCTGGTCTAGCAGAGCTAGATGCCAGATGAAAAGCTTGGTCTGTGGTTACCTCAGAATTTCCTTTCTTAGCCTTGAGGTTAATTCTAAGTCCTAACAGAATCAGTAGAATGTGCTTCTATTGTGATGGTTGTTGCTGTAGATGTCCCTATTGCTGAAGTACCTATTGTAGAAGTAGTAGCTATAGAAATGGAAACCAAAAAATTGAGTTGTTGCTCTTTTTATTTTAGGAGTGATTCCATGTCAGCTTCCATTTTCTGAATTTGAACATTCTGTTCAAAGATCAATTTGAACATATTTTCTTTTCCTTTTCAAGTTGACCAACTTCCTTAGCTTGTGGATGTTCAGTAATAGGAAGATTAAGCTACTTCCTCAATGCTTGAATGTCAAGATTCTTATTTTTTATCATCTCTTCTGCTACTTTGATATCACTAGGATAATATCCTAGTTTGATCACCAAATATTCAAGAGCTTTAATTCTGGAATCTTTATCCAGAGATGACATTCTCTCCATCTTCAATTGTGTGTGAATATTGTTTAGGTAAGCTTGCAGTTTAGAGGCTTCCATAGTTGAACTTGTCAATGTGGAATATATCATTTCACCAGCCTGCATATGCAGGTCAATTTGGTCAATGGCGTGAATTTTCTTGGTGTTAAAATAAAAAATGTATGTTTTGTAATCTTCTGCACTTTTAGGGACTTGAAATTTAGGTTCCAAAAAAGCTAATTGAAATTGTCCCTTTTCAATATCAAGTGTAGGCAGAAGTCAGTGCTATGTTGTAGAAGTCTGCTTCCAATCTGAATAAGTGGTGGCCTTTAATGCTTAATTCTTCCTTTTATTTTATCTGTATCTAGCAAAAATATTTTGTTGCGTTGTATCATGAGAAATAGAAGACATGGGAGAATATGTAATTTCTTCAATCTGTGGAAAATAAGTTGTGGGAAAACTTGACAATACCACTGTAGCTTGCACCTGTGAACTCTTGTCCTATGAAGATTCTTGATTATTGTTGGTCTTCTTTCTCGTTTTGAAATATGTGGCTTAAACTTTTGAGTTTGTAGGAGACATACTTTCTCTTGGTGTTTTGGTTTCTTTTTCTTGAGGTATTGGAGTCTGAATATGTCTGACTAACAATCTGTTCTTCAACTTCCTGTAATGTATTCTCCTGCCACTCTTCTTGATTTTCATACTATTCTATCTTTATCCTAGGTATATGTACATATGGATTTATTTTCTACTTAGCTCTCAACTTCGAAATAATCCCTAAGGGATCATAGGACGAGGTAAAACTAAAATTGAATTTCATCTGCTTTAATAAATTTTCTTCCTCCTTCGCTGCTGCTCTGGTATTGACAATGAAATGGACAATCTGTGCATTCAACTTGAATTACACTTTCTGTTTCCTGGATACAAAATGAAAATAATTCATGTTCATCATTTGCCTAATGTATTCCAAGGAAAAAATCCTGATTGACACAAATACTGGTAACCTGTAGGGAGGAAGTTCACATCCATATATTATAATCTCTATATCCAATTTTGGCTTGCTAAGTAAGTTGTAGAATTCTTCTAATTTCAGATGAAATCCTTGGTATTACATCACTATTGAGAAGACATAAAGATATATGCAAAAACTGGTTTACATAATCACTGGAGGAATACTCTTCTTGTTCTTCCTTACCAAGGAAGTCCAGTGAATGACTGACTGAGGCTTTCCTTGTGCATCTAGATTCTGTAATGGGAACTTAAACCTATCTGCTTGATTAAATAAAA
The DNA here is from genome assembly GCA_000404065.3 of Pinus taeda. Taxonomy (NCBI): domain Eukaryota; kingdom Viridiplantae; phylum Streptophyta; class Pinopsida; order Pinales; family Pinaceae; genus Pinus; species Pinus taeda. The sequence goes on along the minus strand of APFE030161879.1, from coordinate 41,299 downwards.
CTAAATACATGAGAACTGATTGATTTTTAAAAGCACCTTTAGTAGAAAACATTAAAAAATGATCATGAATATTGTCTGCCAAAAACTGATTGTAGTTGAAAATCAATGAGGGCTTATTACCCACAGTGACACTGATAAAAATCCCAATATTACTTAATTGACCCATTGATTGGTAGGGTAACCTAACAGACAAGAGACCATGGAAATGACCTACTTACACATTTATGGGAAAATTGAAGTAGAATAGGGTGAATTAGTTCTAGGAAACTCAAAATTATCAGGTAAGAATGACTCAAAGATACGGGCTCATTGAGGAAATGTGAGTTTTTAATATATATCCATGAGGGAATTAGTAGAAAAAGGGTGCATAGGAGCTGGGAGATTGATTTGGAGTGCTTGACAGATTGATTGAGGTGTAATGAAAAATAAAACTTCATTGTTTTGGGCAATTACAACCCTCTGACTGGGAAGATACCTGAGATGGCACTATGTGACAAATTCTGGGAAGATACGAGTTTGGGGAAAGACAAATTAGTGTAGGAAAGACTCCCAAATACGTAGTGTTAGAAAATTATATATTACAGAGCAATGGAACACATAAATATTGCAAAAATATAAACACAAAAAAACACATAAAACAAGAGAGACACAGATATACGTGGTTCACCTAGTTTGGGCTACGTCCACCCCGAACAGCTAGTCCTTCCTTTCTATTATCCAGAAAAATGGAGACACAACCTACAGCAGATCCACTATAATATCCTCTGTTTTCTCTCACAGTCTCACCTCTCTGTTTCTTGCTCGGAAAATACACATCTATTACACAGCCTCAAATACAATGCCCTCGTACAAAGAGAGGGGTTGCCTTCTAGGACAAAAAACCCTAAACTAAACATAAGTTCTACCATCAGATCATCCACCTAATGAACGGCCCAGATTGACTAGAAATTACTATACTTTTACAAGGCAATTTTACATTTGTTTTTA
>APFE030161879.1:4054-27193 GCA_000404065.3 Pinus taeda | reverse complement strand
TGGAAGTCCTCAATGTGCTCCATCATTGAACCCTTTTGTTTGAGATTTATCAATTGGCTAAAAAAGGTGTTTATTTTTGTATCCTCATAATGTGTTATCATTTCTTCCGTAAAAATTGCCCAAGTGAAAATTTGTTTATGAGAGCAAAGCCATCGATACCATACAAACTAATTTGGTTCCAAATATGAAGTTGCAATGCGTACCTTTTGTGTGTTTTTCACATTGTGGAGATCGAAAAATTGCTCTATCTATATTATCCATGTTCCGAGATCCTTGCCATCAAACTTCCTCATATCAATTTTTGGAACATGGTGGGTCTTCAATCCAAAATTAGAGTCTATGAAATCATGATTGACATCACTTTTGTTCTAATGATGAGTTTCCTTTACTACCCTTTCACCATTAGTGACCATTCCTTGTAGCAACTTATTCAAATTTATCTTCAATTCTTCCATCTTATCATCTGTGCCATTCATCTTAGCTTCCATGCCATCCATCTTAGCTTCCATCTTAACTTGCATACCATTCATGTTAGCTTCCATGCCATTCATCTTGGCTTCATTTACCTTTAGTGAGAATGAAATGTGTTGTACCTAGTCCTGTAATTTTGATATATCATGTTGCATTTCTTCCTCTTCTTCACAAGTCATGCTAGAGATTTCAGGTTGTTTACTAGGTGTTTCCATTTTCTTTCTTCGGGGCATTAATTAATGCTAATAATTCTTCACTATTTCCTTTGAATTCCTTCAAACTAATTTTTCGAACCAATCTTATGCAAAATTTAAATAAAAACTACACACCTTTTTTTTCACTTTGTAATAGCTTGATTGAATCTGTTGTATCTCTATAACTGAAGATCTTGAATATTCCAAATTGCGTCCTATTGTATCCATCCGAATCCTCTTTCTAACCCCACACGTTTGATCAAGATTGGATTCTCCAAGGAAGTGTTATGCCAAATCTCCCACGGTGACCTGATTATAAACTAGTTCAGTAGAGCAAATTTGTACAACATGCCATGTGCCACTGTTTCGAACTTAGTATCTGAAATTGATACACATAAACCTACAGGCCATCCTCTTTCTGAAACTTCTTACAAAGTTTCAATCTAATGCTCAAAAAAGAAGTTATGACGATCTTCCCTAGGTCACCTGTTTGGAATGTAATTCGGGAGTCTGCAAAAACCCTAACTTCCTTAGATCATATCTCTGCAAATATAACAAAAAAAGCTCTGGAAATTGGACCCGAAGTTTAGAAAAATTTCGTCTCAAATGGGTTTTTTTTGTAGCTTATGAAATGTCACAGAAAAAAAAGTTATAGCGAAAATTCCACGATGACCTATTTGGAGCAGCAAAACCCTAGAATCCAAAGCTATGATACCAAATGTTAGGAAACCAACTCACCAAAAAATAGAAAAGATAGATCAATGTCTTAGAATTCAGCTTCTTCGAGGGGGAAACCTCCTTTACATTACACAAATGAACAATTCTTAGATGATACAAATGACTAAACCTCACTTCTATATATAGGAGTCTAACGGGTCATAGTATAATTAAGCTGACATAACAGTAATAACATAAGGGCACAAAAATAACAATAGTGGGTTTCTATGGAGCATACTAATAACAATATGGGGACAATAGGGGCACAATAATAACAATAAGGGATACAATGACAGTAGTAATGGGGGAATCTCTAGCATTATAGGGGCCTAACATCAACTATGGTCAACGATGGTTCGATCTCACATTATGACCAAAATTGTCTCCACTTAGTGTTTATATACCTTGGGTTTATAATATTATTCCCTTGTGTTCATAATCTCTTGGGGTTTTAGTATTAATCTATTGGGTTTATAATATCAACCACTTGGGTTTATTATTCCCAAGTCAACTATGGTTTATCATGATGTCAACCATGGTCAACCAAGGTCCAACATGGAATTGGGATAAGGATTGTCTCAATATGACAATCAATGATGGTCAATCATGTTTATATTACTGTTTATAATATTTATCTTAGGGTTTATATATGTTGGATTTATAATATTAGTCCCTTGGGTTTAATATTATTCCATTGGGTCCATAATACCTTAGGGTTTTAATATTAATCTCTTGGGATTATTATTCCCTTAATCTCTTGGGATTATTATTCCTTTGGGTTTATAATATCAATCCCTTGGGTTTATTATTCCCTTAGGTTTATAATATCAATCTTGGTTAAGAATTATCAATCATAGCCAACCATGGTTAGCCATGGTTAAATGTCACATTGTGACAAGGATTGTCTCACCATGAAAAAACAATGTTTATTTTAGTGTTTATAATATTTATATTAGGGTTTACCAATGTTTGGTTTATAATATTAGTCCCTTGGGTTTATATTTCCCTTAGGTTCATAATATTAATCCCTTTGGTTTATTATTAACTTGGGTTTATATTATCAATCATGGTCAACCATGGTCAACTATGGTCAATCATGGTCCGATCTAGCATTATGACAAAATTTGTCTCCATATAAAAATCATTCACAATCATGGACAATCATGGTCAACCATAGTCAACCATGGTTGATGATGGTAAACCATGTTTTATAGAATCAAACATGGTCGACCATTGTGAATTGTGGTCAAACATGTTTGAACATTGCATTGTGACGAAAATTGTCTCGATATGAAAATCAACCATGATCAAGCATGGTACAACATTGCATGATGACAAAGATTGTCTCAATATGAAAATTAACCATGGTCCAACATGGCATTGTGATAAGGATGTCTCAATATGAAAATCAACCATGGTCAATCATGTTTACTTTACTGTTTATAAAATTTATCTTAGGGTTATATACTTTGGGTTTATAATATTAGTCCCTTGGGTTTAATCTTATTCCCTTGGGTTCATAATCCCTTGGGGTTTTAAAGTATTAATCCCTTAGGTTTGTTATATCATTGGGTTTATAACATCAATCCATTAGGTTTATAGTATTAAGCATGGTAAACCATGATGAATCATATCAAACCATGTTCAACCATTGTCAAACCATATGGATCTAGAAATCGTCCATGGTCAACCATGCTCCAACATTATGTTATGAGAAAGATTCTTTCGATATGAAAAGCAGTGATGGTCAACCATGGTTAACCATGGTCCAACGTTGCATTGTGACAACGATTATTTCTATATGGAAATAAAAAATGGTCAACCATGGTCAACCATATTTATTTTAGGGTATTCATGTTAAGGTTTATATACCTTGGGTTTATATTTTGTATACCTTAGGTTTATTATTCCCTTGGGTTTATAATATCAATCCTTTAGGTTTAATATTATTCAACAATGGTCAACCATATTCAGCCATGGTCAACCATGGTCCAATGTCACATTGTGACAAGGATTGTCTCAATATGAAAATTAGTTATGTTCAACCATGTTTATTTTAGTATTTTTAATATTTATCTTAGGGTTTTTATACACTTGGTTTATAATATTAGTCCCTTGGGTTTAATATTATGCCCTTAAGTTAATAATCCCTTGGGTTTTTAGTATTAATCCCTTAGGTTTATTGTTTTTTTGGTTTATAATATCGATCGGTTGGGTTTATTATTCCCCGCTCAACCATGATTTATTATGATGTCAACCATGGTCCAACATGGAGTTGTGATAAGGATTGCTTCAATATGAAAATCAATGATGCTCAATCATGTTTATTTTAGTGTCTATAATATTTATCTGAGTGTTTATATATGTTGGGTTTATAATATTACTCCCTTGGGTTTAATATTATTCCCTTGGGCTCAAATCCATTAGGGTTTTAGTATTAATCCCTTGGGTTTATTATTCCCTTGTGTTTATAATATCAGTCCATTAGGTTTATAATATTAATCATTTTCAACCATGATCAATCATAACCAACCATGTTCAACCATGGTCAAACAAAGTTGGATATGGAAATCAAGCATGGTCAATCATGGTCTAACATTGCATCCCACAAAGATTGTCTCGATATGAAAATCAATTGTGGTCAACAATGGTTGACCATGGTCCAACGTTGCATTGCGACAAGGATTGTCTCTATATGGAAATCAACCATAGTCAACCATGGTAAGCCATGTTTATTTTAGGGTTTATAACATTGATGTTAGGGTTTCTATATGTTGGGTTTATAATTGTTATCCCTTAGGTTTATTATTCCCTTGGATTTATAATATAAATCCCTTGGGTTTATTGATCTAATGGTTCATATTCCTAGGTCTTAATATTGTTCGACAATGGTTAACCATAATCAACCATGGTCCAATGTCACATTGTGACAAGGACTGTCTCTATATTAAATTCAATCATGCTCAACCTTGTTAATTTTAGTATTTTAATATTTATCTTAGGGTTCTTATACCTTGGGTTTATATTAGTCCCTTGGGTTTAATATTATTCTCATGGGTTCATAATGCCTTGCGGTTTTAGTAATAATCGCTCGTGTTTATTATTCCATTTGGTTTATAATATCAACCCCTTGGGTTTATTATTCGCTTAGGTTTATAATATCAATAATGGTGAATGATTGCCAACCATGGTCCATCATCGGGTTTTAGTATTTTAGTATTAATCCCTTAGGGTTATTTTCCCTTGCGTTCATAATATCATTCCCTTGGGGTTATTATTAACTTGGGTTTATAATATCAATCATGGTCAACCATAACAAACCATGGTGGGATGTCGCATTGTGAAAAAAATTGTCTCCATATAAAAATCATGGACAATCATTGTCAACCATGGTCACCCATGCTTGATCATGGTCAAGCATGTTTTATAGAATCAAACATGGTTGACCATGGTCAATCTTAGATTTTTGTATTAATCCCAATGGTTTGTTATTCCTTTGGGTCAAACATAGTGAATCATAGTCAACCATGGTCATCCATGCTCAAATGTCGCTTTGTGACAAATATTGTCTCAATATGAAAATCAACCATGGTCCAACGTCACATTGTGACAAAGAAATAATTTTTATTATTAATTATTATCACTATTAATTATTAGTATGTAAATATGAATTAATTATTATTATTTATTTAATTAATTAATTTCATATTATATTATTTAATAATAATTCATTAAAAAACTTATTATTGTTGACAAAATAACTTTACTATCTTTATTATTTTTATTAGTAATTATTATTATTATTTTATTTTATAAAAATTATAACCTAAAATAAAAAAATAAAAAATTTAATAAAAAAATTTATATTTCTTCTTAAAACAATATAGAATTTGTTTTTATAAATAAGTAATTATATTTAACATTTATAAAAAAAATGAATAACAATTTTTAATTTTTTATTTTTTATTATAACATAGCAATAATTGTGTCATAAAATAAAGGAAAAATTATAGTATAATGAGATTTTACCAAAAGACTTTGCTTAATTCATTAGGATCGCAAAAGCTTGAAAAACAAAAAATATATATAATGATTTAAATTATTAATATAATAATTAATTATGTAATAGTAATAGTAATATAATAAAAAATAAATAATAATAATAATTTATTAATATAATAAAATAATAAATTTTATTATATAAATATAAAAAATATAAATAAATAATTGGTATATTAAGATAATAATCATAATTAGAATATATTTTATTATATATAAAGATAAGAATATAATATAAAAAAATCATAAATACATATGAATATGGTTGTTATTATTTATATTATGGATTTTTAAAAAAACACATAATAAATAGTTTGTATTTAAAAAATACACATAATAATTATTAATGTGGTTGATATAGCCTATTGGCATATATCAATCACATTGGAAAATGTGGTTGTATATATGCTTCATATACGACTATCTAGTATTTAATATCTAATTTCCTTACATTGAATTCAAGTTTGAGTTTTTATTATTCATATTATTAGATTTGACTGGCATGTTTTCTTAATTTACAAGACTAATAAATTTGGTATATTTTGTTTTTCACTATTCTAAATAGAAAAAATTCATGTTTGAATATTTGAAATAAATAAATAAATATGCTATTTAATTTAATTTTCAGAATTTTGAAAAAAATAACATAATGTATATTTTCAAATTTATTTCATCATAAGCAATTAATTTCCCTATCCAATCGAAATCAAATTCAAATTTGATAACTATAATTTAAAACCCTGAGATGAACTTAAAGGTCGATGTTTCCCTAAGATATCATTAATGAATTGCGCGCAATTAGGTGTCTTGACGCACTAAAGCAAAAGTGAAGGCATAAGGCAGAGCCAAAATAGAGAGCATCGTGTCACAAATTTCCAGCTCACGTCACGTGTTTTGGAGTGCTTATTACTGGCCCAAGATTAAAATGACACATGTCCAACATAATATGAAGAGACACTTGGCAGGGACGGAGTTCAAATTACCTTTGACACATATGCATTGAAGGCCACCAAAAGGAACAATAAAGCAAATCATTTGCATTGAGATGTGAGATATCAACTGCATGGGGCCTATAGAAAGAAACATACGACGTTTACCAAAGTGCAAATCAAAGGCACGATTTTGGGTATTGCGTGGTGGACGGCTGAAATAGGAAAAATGGTGCATGTCCAGTGTTGAGAGGTGTAATATCAATCCGTATACATGCATTGGATATGGGTCTAGTCATGTAAACGACCAATGGCACCAAACGATTAAAAAGGGGAAAGGCCTTATAATAATGCATGTAAATGACAGTCCATTGAAAATGCGTTGAGGGTCCCAACTAAAATGTGATTGAGGCACCGCGTTCCCTTGGGCATGGATGTTTTGTAGGCCAATGGCTGTGAGAATACGATATGTTTTTGTCTTCGTGTCAATCAACAGATCAGTGAAAGAGAAGTGAGAGCGGAGGACCGTGTTGTTAACATGCACGTTGGGAGAAATAATGATCACTATTACTGGAATGCATTAGCTACGGTAAATTCGTCGGAGATTGTAACTATCCAGCAATGCACGGGACATCGAAAATAAAGCTTGTCGGAGCAGTGTTTCAAACGCATGTTACAGCTGTCATGACACCGCGAAGAAGAATGGCACCTCGGTGCTATATACATTCCCACACTGAGACATAGTTTACGCTCTCATGAAAGATTTTGAAGCACAAAAAGGGCGTTAATATCACTTCCTTGATTCGAATGGTAATGAGGGCGATGTTTGGTAAAAGGTTTCAAAGCTCCGATGGCACAACCACTCATATATACAGCCCGTTATTGTCCTTACAACACAGACAATATGTTGAAATCGCATCACATCATACAAATGGGGCTTAGCGCTGGAAGTGAAAGTTCAAATCCACGAGTCAAGTGAGATTAAGGCTATAAATATTCAGAAGGGTGGCACGTCGAATGGAAATGCCAAGATGACACAGTTGTTGGTCTCTAACTGGCTAAAATAAGTTGAGAAATGCAAATATAATGGATTTTCCTTCAATCCCACGAGCTCTAGTATCAGTTCCTCGTCATAGGCATGAAGATTTTGTAACGAAAAGGAAGGCGTGGGGTGGCTGTGCATGCGTTTAGTGGAGTGCGTTAGCTCGACCTGCCATCTTCTGACCCAAGTAACATAAAGAAACACACTATCGCATCACATGCCCAAGGATCTAATACGTATCCCCAGGTTTGGATATAAGCGGCACCTCAGTCCGAGTGATCTCAAGATCGCTTGTTGAGTCAATTTCCTTTTCTCACATGCAGCCGTGCCACTGGACCACTCTCGACTTGCATACCCACACTTTAAAGCCTCAAGCAGACTATCCGGAGTGCGAAATGTCCTTAACTGTGACCGTGCAACCTCCAAATGTCGCTAAATCGCATTACATGGCCCACAACTAATATGGCTTAACTACGACTACGCAACCTCTTCTTTAGGTCGTAAGGTCGCATTGATACATCCAGTAACATAGCAGAGAATGCGACCTCTGCTCTAACACGACCTGGAGACTCATCTTGCCCTCAGTTTATCGTGGTTCACAGCCTCATTCTAGCCACCCGGAGTGTGACCTCACTTATAATGATACTTGGAAGTCGCCGTTGGAAGCCACGACAATGCAACCCAAAATGTGACCTTCATGGATTGCGACTATGCGACCCTCTTAGATCGCATTTGCTAGCAACCTCCTTCAAATAACAACAAAACACCGGGGATCACGAACTCCTTTTAAAATATCAATGCGAAGTGATTATATGGCCAGGATCGTTAAGTGTATGTGGACATGGTAGTGTCTACGCAGGAGGTCCTCTTCATATGATGTGTTGAGCCATCATAAAGTGGAACTGTCAACTTGTTTTACCCAAATTGCTTAGTTAGAAAGCATTGGAAGTTCAAAATACCACTAACCACGTTTAATGCATTAGAATATGCGCAATCCTCCCTCTTCGAATAATATGGACCAATACATTATATGGAGAACATAAGGAATGTGCATAGTTCCAAAAGAAAGAAATCACACAAAGTGGTGCTTTTCGCATAAATGAAATGAACGAGCCTCCCAAAGGAGGTTTATAGGTTTCTACTATGTGAACTTGATGAGGGCATGTGATACATTTTCAATCTTGGATCGTTGCACAATTTACACATTTTTATTTTGAGAAAGGTTTTGAGAAAGTTCCAGCAAGTGCTAAGGGTCCAGCGAAGACGCTTATGGGAAGTTATGAAAAGGATTGAATAATACAAAGGGGTTTATGACTTCATTCAAGTGATAGTTGAAAAAAATCAAAGATTAGAGGTTAATTTAGAAGAAACTAAAGCTCCAAAATGGTGTTCCTCTTCTTGCGGGAAAAATGCATGCACATGTTCAAAGAAGTGAACCTTTTGCAGAAAGAGTCTTAGATCCCAAACTCGTGAGATTACACGACTCTTGGCACTGCACCGTTATGCAGTTGCATTTAACATTTATTCTAAGGGAGATAGTAGGGTTATGAATTAAAACACGATTGAAGAGTACAAAAAGATCCTTCAAGTGCCACATATGTTGATAACATTGTGGCATGAAAATTGACCACACACGGGTCTAAACTAACATTATTAGTTTTAATGTATTTCTTTTAGTTAGTTGATTGTTATTTCTAGTATTATTCTTTATTTATAAATGTGTTTCACGAATGTTATTTTCCTCCATATGAAAGCAAGGGAGCAAGGATGTTGATATATGTGGAGAAATTAGGGTTTTAACTATATGGAAATCAGATCCATTCAAGATCTTAAAATCTAATGGCAATGTGAGGAACACAACGACAAAATATGATTATATGCAAGAGAGGCACAATGGCAATCATTTCAACCATTCCTGTAGGTCTTCATGGTTTCACAACAGAATCAACCTTAGGGTTTCTCAAAACTTCTCTTTTCTCCTCAGATTCTCTCTTCTATCAGTGTTCAAATGTTCTCGTCATGATGTGAGGGGTTATGTTGATATCAATTCAACATGTACTAAGAAATAGGCATGAGAGAGAAGTGAGAAAGTTCAAGAGTCATGAGGAGAGGTCAAGGGTCAGAGTAGGTGAACGATCACCTCATCTCTATAAATGTGCCCTCATGCCTCATTGTAAAGGGATTTTAGCACTTGAGTTGAGGCCAGGACTAGATAGCTTATTTGTCCCCCAATAGATAGACCCACTGAACTCTTTCAAACTAGTAGAGTGATTTGCAATGAAGCTAGGGTTTGCAATAGGAAATGGTATGAGCAACCCATGTTCCATTGATGGGCTTTGACAAATTGCAAGATATGTACATGTATTTGCAGCAGTAATAATAAGTTGTTCTTCATTTATGGCACTTATTCCCATGCTTTTTCATAGCGGTTGTATTGGTTTTCTGATATTTTCACTACATTTCTTTGTGTGCATTCATACATGTAATATGTTATGGACTGGTTCATGGTTGTTGTATGTATGTTTTCTTTCAAATGTTTGTTTACTTATTTCTTGCCATGTCAATGATCTATTTTGAACTAATTCACACTTAAGCTATGGCATTTTAATGTTCATGTATGTCTCATTAGGTTTTGGCTTAGTGATCCCTCTCGTGGCATACTCCTTATTGATGTTGAGACTTGTTTGTATCTCTTTTTTGTAGTTTGTCAATATGGGATGATTTTGTTTCATTGTCTAGGCATTCCATTATTTTCCCCACTCTAACAACTTCTCATTCGACAGCTAAGAGACAAAACATTCATTGTGGCAGCTAATCCCACATACCGGATGGGGCTCCTATCCCAAATAGTGTGAGGTTTAATTGTGACTTCACACCAGGGATAACCCCTAGTTTTTGGCAGTACATTCTATCTAATCAATAGGGTATTAAGTCCAAAGGCATGCTTGGGGGAGAAAATGTAGTCCTTACGACCTAAAGAAATCCTATTTCTATTTAGGTCCAGGAAATATTCCTTCAAAACCTACACGTGGACTATTAAGATATCCTAGCTTATGGTTGGGGATGTCAATGGATCTATTCGATTTTGAGTAGTAGGTATATGTCTTTGGGTCCTAGAAAATATATAAGAAAGAAGTCCACACCCTATGGTCTAATGAAAACTTTGAGGCATCCAAAGCCATGAAAAAAATCATCAAATAATGAAGAAGTTAGTTCAAGAGAGTACCCTTATCCTCTAGTGCCCTTGTAGTAATCAAGGTTGATGAATGACACCTCAGTACACCTCAGTATATATATATATATATATATCCATCCTCTCAAGGTGATGTTTGGCCTACAAGGGAGAATGTTCGAGGTGTTGTTAGAGATTTTTAGCACTTATTATAGGCATTGGGTGCTTGGGCATGAGTAAGAGTCAAAATGTAGGCCTAAGGTGCTAAATGAATCATCTAGGACTAGGGTTGACATTAACATGTTAAAGCACTATAAAGTACCATTTTATGGTACAATTGGTTCCTAGATGAGGATAATTGATGTTTTGAAGCTTTTACCGTTAATGCCTCCATCCCTATATGTTATTTATAATTAGGAGATAAAACTTAAGATCTAGGCCCTAGAGAAACTTATAATTTTTAAGGCTAAGAGTGATATTGTGAACCACCACTTATAAATTTTTAATGTTATCCTTTTGCTCTAACTAGATATGTAAGCCCTATCAATATGTGATAATATAAAATAAATATTTAAATACAAATAATGTATAATTTATTTGTTGGTTGTTGCAAAGGGAAACAAATAAATTCAAATATTGCATTGTCTAATTTGTGAGTTGTTGAAAATATTGATAGTGTGACCAAGACTAACACATATTTAGCTGCCATTGGCGCTTATAATGCAGCTAGAAGGAGTGAAAAACGTATAAATAATGTAGAAATTGAAAATTTTGTGGATACATGACTGCAATGCACAGGGTTACAGAGGGTAGATCGGGCAGAGAGGGATTCAAATGCCTCACTGCGGCTCTGTGATTCAGCAAGGTGGTGTGATCTTCCTTGTGAGGGCTCAGTGTTGTTGTGATCTTAGCAGTGAACCTGTGGGTCCGTGGTTTTTTTTCTTGTTGTAGGGATGTCCCGCCCAGTTCTAGCCAGGGTTCCTTGTCGGGAGGATGAGCGCGGGCAAGGGAAAATCATTCTCAACTGAATGTGGGAACATTGAATGTGTATTTTGTGTGTTTGTGCCATTTTAACCTACTAGCATGGCAACGAGTGTCAACAATTCGACAGGTGGGGCACCAAAACAGAACCTGCCAGCAGTGCGATGTGTGGGGCACTAGAACAAAACCTTGCATCATGGAAATGGGTGCCAACAATGCAATGGGTGGGGCACCAGAACAGGTTGAATCTGCAGGTGAATCACATGGGCTAGTGTCAAATAGGGCTATGGTAAATGCATGTTCATGTGTGGTGAACGAGTCTCCATAAGGGCATTAAATGCCCTATGGCTGCCAGGTTATTTGTTGCCATGATTGCAGTGCATAGCAATGACAAGTGTCTTTAGTTCGACTTCATGTGAGTGTTCGGTGCCGATGACTTATTGTCATCGAAGGCATCTAGTTGTAGAAACAAGTTACTAGCCACTTTCATTTTCTCTTCAATCTGTATTCTCCTGCCTTCTTCATACACAACATTTGTTGTGCAAACAGATCACGAGATACTTTTATTTTCCAAAGAGCCTTCAATAGAGCACAAGGTGCGGTGAGAGCCCAAGTGGGCACCTAGAATACTGAGCCTGGAAAAACATGGGCTAAGTGGTGCAAGTTAAATTACCAGTTAACATATGTAGCCAAATAAAGTGAATTTAAATTAATTTTGAATTAAATATACAAGAATGAGTATCTTCTCTGCACATAATTCAAAATTTCCCCTTTGTCATATTTACATAGCAAAATTGTGTAGCGCATATATTATTACAACACCGGTAGTAGAGAAAAACCACCTTAATGCATCCATGATTAATAGTTTGACAATCATACAAAGGAAACTACAACATGGACAAAACTAAACTATAATAATTTTTATGTGAGTGGCAGTGAACTGCGCCTTGAAATCACAATAACAATTCACAATGTTCATAAGTGTAGCTTTTAAAAACTTTGGACCAATAAGTTGGTTTGTACTCTAGTTAACCAATGAATATCCATATCTAATCCATTAGGTATGTTATTTGTATTCTTTCATTGACAATAGTTGATGGTGTTGGACTATTATGTAGCATATTATTAACTTATATGTTTACTTTCTATCAGTTGCACAAATAAAGTTAGGGACTATTCTCTAATGATGAAACATCTACTTATTTTGAATCATTTACTTATGCATAAAAAGTGAAAAACCCTAATTTCATTCATCAATAACAAAAATGGTAATAACTATCAAAACATATAACATGAGTAGACATTTAAGGTGAATGATATTAAAAATAGTACATTAAAAGTTTCTTCATTGGTGAAAATTATATACACATTAAAATGAAAAAAGAGTAAACTAACATGTTCTTTAGCGAAAGAACCATGCTATGAGAGTCCCAAGAAAAATGATAACAATAATGTATACACATAGTGGGGAAATATAATAATGTTGATCAATTTTTTCTAATGAAATAAATGATGATTCTATATCATCTCTGACACCTACATCTACACTTGATATTTCTCCAACCATTAGATTAGTGGACATTTTGTGGATCTCCACAAGGTGCTTTATCGTAAAAGAATGAAATCAAGCACTCTAGATTTTTTTCTCCTCTATAGAAGGGCTTTAAATTGTCTGCGTGAACATTGTAGATGCCTTCCATGTGATTACACATTAACTCTGAGTTTGTCAATATTATTATGTAACTGACCCCATTTTTTTGCCACTTTTAACCCTGAAACAAATGTAATCTAGTGTTCTTTGTGATTGGCTATCTTTCCCTACACTTTCCATATTCTATAGATCACATGATTTTTTCCCCATTATGAAGGAAAAGTTTTAAAGATGCTCGATGGATTTGGGTGGCATGACACTTCAATGCACAGTGTCCACTTTTCCACCATTTCGTAAGCTTAGAAGAACTACATAATAATAAAAACACAATAGGTTCATGATTGAAATTGATTACTTTTTGTCTACCTCGAGTTTGAATGCACATCCTTTTGACCAGTAGTGAAATTAAAGGTGCACAATGGTGTAACTAAATTGAAAAGGTAAACCAAAGAAAGAACCTTCTAACATGAAACACTATCCATTTAGAGAACATATCACCATAAGCAAATTGTGATGATTTAAGGTCTTTGTAATTCATTTCCTTCGTAAATTTGAGTTTTTTAGCTATACAATCACCATGCATCCATGTATCCAAAAGATTAGATTCATTTTTGGCCTTTCATTTTGAGTGGCCTTGCTCTATGAATCATTGAAGGTGTCCCATGCAAATTTATCTTCCTCAATAAAAAAGTCATTTGTATCAAGATATTTGCAATGTATGACTAATGAAGGTAAGGGAATCAAGATAAATGAATGAGCATAAGTGCAAGCAGAGAAGTGAAAATAAAATTTAGCATGACCCTCTTGAACAAGTTCATTAAAAAATATCAATAGCTTAACCAAAGCTCTTTACATATCTAATGCATTATCCAGAACTTCCATGAAAAATACATGATTAATTTTCCATCAAATTGGAACTTTCTTGAAAGCCATTTCGGTGTGACTAAAATAAAAAAAGATCTTGATATGAACACCAAAATTTTCTTGTAGCTATTATGCCAGCAACAGAATGGAATTCAAAGACATATTGGCACACCGTAGGTGTACTTGAAATCAATACTCCATGTAGACCTAGTTTAATAGGACATGTAGACTCCAACTATCATTGACAAAGTTTCTTTTCTTAAAAAGAACGTGTGTGGAAATTTTACCACTTACATGTGAAAAATCTAAATAATAATTGGCCTTTCTATTGAATACTGCAAATGTAGATGACGAGGATGGACCTTGAAACATGCATCCAATGATCTGATGGTAGACTAATTTTATGTTAGACCACATGTCTTTTTCTCACAAAATTTGATTCAGTCTAGTACTAAACATAATAACAAAGAATGATCCTTATATACTACTATATGGTCATCCATCTTTCAATTTGCTTAAATCATTGCAAAATTCATTCTTCTATCATAAAATTACTATAATATCTGCATTTAACATTTTTATTTTTTTCATTTAAAATTGTATACCTTAGATTCGTAAGATGATGAGATTTATTGTAATATTGTTAACTTGCCTATTTGTAAATAATTTATTATATTTCTGGTGTTTGACATGATTAGTGATTTCAAGCTTATAGTTTCAATTTTGTAAAGTGGTTTTATGTACCTTGTAAGCATACGTAAGGAAATCTAATGTTAAAGTGTTTATAGAACTTATAGTGATCACCTTGATCTTAAAAAAGGGTTATTCTTCCCATTCATCATTCACCCCCTCTGTTTTGGCACATCCTTTTTTCTAGTCAAAACACCTTCTACTTTGATCTTGATTCCTATTCCATGTTTTCTTGAGGTTGTCCTCTATTAGTATCTTTCCCCATTATCCTTGCCATTTTTTTCAAATGGGGACATTCATAGAGGCATCATGCTTATGAGTATTGACAAGGCTGCATAGGAGGAATGTTATTGAATAGTATTTTGTTTTTTGATTGACATATTTCTTATTTTGGCTTATTGAGAATAGCTTTATATTAAATAGACAATACTGAAATATAAAAAAATATCTAGTAATAGGTATGGTTGTATCCTTTGGCTTCAGATATTCCCCTAAGCAAGAGATTAAATAAATTCGTGATTAGGTGGAATTTTTTTAAACATTGGCATAAATAATTCCAATAACTAGAGCATTCTAAGCTTCCGAAGTCAACTAGATTGGTACACACAATAAGATTTTTGTAGGGTACTAAGAACATAAAAATTATCTTTATTAAAATGGGAACCAAATCTTGTCTAAGGTTTCAAAACGGGTCTTGTAGTTAGATTAAATCCCATCCCAGTAGTAAAACTAGATCACCCAATCTAGATTGATAGTTGGCCTCTTCTAGACGATAGTTTAATACATTGTCCAGATTGTCTCTAGGTACTCCACACAAATTTCTATCATAAGTTTTCTTCACTTGGGCTTGGATGTTACAGGAGCTAATCTCTAGTGGACCCTAATTCACAACCTTTTTGGGTTCTTTTGATTTGATATTTTTGGGCACTCTAGACTTAGGATCCGTTCACATTGTATGTCCTTCTTTCAGATTTGCTAGAATCCAGTTTTCACTTCTTGGCAAATGGAGGAAGGTGTTAGTAGTGGCATTGGAGGGACAAATAACTTGTGAATGTTGATAAATGCAATAAATAGGTGGGTAGCCTACTTACCAAGCTTTAAAATACATAAACAATGCCTCTAATCTTTATAGCTTCTCAATCTCCTATACTGAAATGGTTAACAAAATATTACATGGCAAAAAAATGTGGGTAGCTATGCCATAGAAAACCGACCCTCACATTACTTTCTATCATGATATAGAGAAAATATAAGACCAAATAGAACAATTTGCACCACATTCCCACCAAATTACATCCAAATCAAACTAGAGAAAAATTGGGAATGATGGAAGTAATCCCAACAATGCCTAGTTTCCATTTGTGGCTCCTAGTACTAATGCAAAGAGAGGACTAAAAAATATTTTCTTACAGCTCCTACAAAAAAAAGAGCCAATCTAATGAAAAGAAATAACCAACCCCATCAATTTAGTGTACAGACCTTAACAAGATTGCTATTTTGGATGGAAACGGGATGAAAGTTCACAAAAATTAGATTAGGGAACCTCAAGGTTGAAGTAAAAGTTATGAATTGCATCAAGAGGTGATTCTCAACATTTCCACACTCAAGGGTTGCCATCACTTTCTGTATTGAAATAGTGAGGCACTTAAATTGGGTATTAAACATTTGTTGAGATTATGTCAACAACTTGACAAATCTCTCCAACAGATCAAGATGTGTTTGCTTTTTTAGCCATCGAGTATTCACATTATAATTTCTCTCCACAGGTAGGCATGAAACTACTTTCATATACCTCTTGGAGGATTGCTAGATTTTTCTACTTGGCTATGCATAATTCTAGTAACAGGTATGGTTGCATCCTTTGGCGTCAAATATTCCTCTAAGCAAGAGATTAAACAAATTCATGATTAGGTGGAAAAATTTTAAACCTTGGAATAAATAATTAAAATAACCAGGGCAGTATTAGCTTTCAACGTCAACTAAATTGGTACACACACTAATATTGTCACATAAGGATTTCACTCAATTAACCTATGATATATCATGTGCATTCATGGCATACTAAAAAATACCCTTATTTTGACTATATTTAAAAATACCTATAAAAATCACATTATTTAACCTTATACCAATATGAACCCAATATACCTTCTCAATTTAAAAAACCCCCACTTTCACTAGATATTGCACGTATCAATTTTTTCATTAACATTTTCTATACCCCATTATATTTTTTCATTAACTTTGAGCTCCATTTTTATACCTGCCAATATAAAACCATTTTCCCCCTATTATATGCTCAATATATTATGTCACTTTTTCCTCAATATGTATCCCCCAATATGAATGCACGTGGTATGGTATTGCTCTCCAAGTGAATCTCCCATGTATTGTCATTGAGTACTAAGAACAGAAAAATTATCTTTATTCAAATCAGAACCAAATCTTGGTTAGGGTTTCAAAACGGGTCTTGTAGTTAGATTAAATCCCATCCCAATAGTAAAACTAGATCAACCAAGCCCTAATGATAGTTGACCTCTTCCAGATGGCAGTGCAATACATTGTCCAGATTGTTCTCTAGGAACTCGAGACAAATTTCTATCTTAATTTTTCTTCACTTGGGCTTGGATGTTACAAGAGCTAATATCTAGTGGACCCTGATACAATGCCTTTTTGGGTGCTTTTAATTTCAAATTTTTGCCCACTCTAGACTTAGGATCCATGCACATTGTACATCCTTCTTTCAGATCTACTAGAATTTGGTCTGCACTTCTTGGCAAATGGAGGAAGGTGTTAGTAGTGGCATTGGAGGGCCAAATAACTTGTGAATGGTTGATAAATGAAATAAATAAATAGACAACCTACTTATCAAACTTTAAAATACATTAATAATGCCTCTAATCTTTATAGTTTCTCAATTTCCTATACTGTAATGGTGAACGAAATATTACATGGAAAAAAATGTGGGTATTTATGCCACAAAAAAATGACCCTTACATTACTTTCTATCCCGATATAGAGAAAATATAAGACCAAATCCAACAGTTTACACCACATTCCCACCAAATTACACCAAATTAAACCAGAGAAAATTTGGCAACGATGAAAGCAATCCCAACAAAACCTAGTTGCCACCTATGGTTTTGAGTACTAATGCAAAGAGAGGACTAAAAAGTATTTTCTTACAACTCCTACAAAAAAATGGGTGAATCTAATGAAAAAAAATAACCAACCTTACCAATTTAGTGTATAGACCTTAACAAGATTGCTAATTAGGATGGTAATGGGATGAAAGTTCACAAAAAATAGATTTAGGGAACCTCAAGGTTGAAGTAAAAGTTCTGAATTGCATCAAGAGGTGATTATCAACATTTCCACACTCAAGGGTTGCCATCACTTTCTGTATTGAAATAGTGAGGCACTTAAAATGGGCATTAAACCTTTGTTGAGATTATGTCAACAACTTGACAGATCTCTCCAACAGGTCAAGATGTGTTTTCATTTTTAGCCATCAAGTATTCACATTGTAATTTCTCTCCACAGGTGGGTATGAAACGACTTTCATATACCACTTGGAGGACTGCTACATTTTCCTACTTGGCTATGCATAATTCTATTAGAATATAAAATTTCAATGAGTATAAATCTAGAAATGTTTTGGAATTTTATTCATACATCATATGAAATTCTAACAATAAATATTTTGAATTAAACAACACCTGAAAGTAGAATAGAAAGTGTTGAGTGGTACTAGGAAATCAATACTCGGTATTTATAAATCAATGATGTATTTTACAAGCTCCAAACATGAAATTTGGGTTGTAGCAACAGCCTACCAGACCTGGCACCATTAATTTGAAAAAATTCTCCACACCCTCCTCAATTGATGTACTCCATTTTAAACATTGGAATCCTTCTTAGATTACTAAAGTGAGTGCAAAGAATATTCTAACATACCATTTTTCAGTCAAGAATAAGTCTCCCCTCTTAGAATGGGACCAAAGTGGACTAATCACTAACAATCCACAATTGTAGTCCTTAGTTTATTCCAACTAACTAATAGTTGTCAAAACCAATCATCATTGATGGTAACTACCATGATTGTCCTCAATATCAGTGATTTCTCCTGAAATTCAACAAACTTCACTAAATTAAACACCACTTCTAGCGAGTAACCTAATCTTGTATCGAAATGATCCACTTTCCGACCACAAAACTGACAAGACTGCAATAAAAGTTTCAGTCATGACCAGATTTCCACCATGATCCAAGTTCTATGATGGTGAGATGATGTCCCCATTAGGTTTTACCCATTTCTGAATCAGCTTAGATCCTAGAAAAAATTATCAGAGTTCCAGATCGATTGGAACTCTCCAGTGTCACTATACTCTGACAATTAGCGGGACGTATTTGCAACATGGTTAGATGGTTCTTTCATGTTAGTAATTTCCATTAACTTTTCTAATTCAGTAAATTTAGCATTGTTTCCAATTTTTTTTTAGCAAACTGGATTGTTACAACGCATAATGAAATAATAACAGTACTCCTATCAACCGCATGTTTAAGTCGCTGAAGACAGATAAATTACCTGAGAAAATATGGCACAGTGACCAACTTGGGGCTGACATCTACCCCCTCTATTATTAAGTGTCATGGTTCAAGTCTCAGGTAAATTGTTAGTTTCCAATGACAATTCTTTGATTCTAATTTGTTGCACTTGAAACCATAACTTGTCTTAAACTTATCCACAATTTCTTTTCCACGTCACGATTGAAATCAATCCTCTTTGTAATCGTGTGCACTTATTCCTCATCAATGCATTCCTTTGAAAC
The DNA here is from genome assembly GCA_000404065.3 of Pinus taeda. Taxonomy (NCBI): domain Eukaryota; kingdom Viridiplantae; phylum Streptophyta; class Pinopsida; order Pinales; family Pinaceae; genus Pinus; species Pinus taeda. Next base: position 7,591 of record APFE030161879.1, on the reverse strand, counting down.
AAACCATTCTTCCTTGCGAACTTACTTAGAGGGTGACTCATCTTAACAACATTCTTAATGAATCTTTTTTTAATGCCCGATAAGCCTCTAAGACATTTTAATATCTTTGGTGTTTTATAAGCCATCCATTATTGCGTCATCCCCTTTCCATCTCAGGTATTTGAAGTTGGATGAAAGCATTTGGGGTATTTCTTAAAGTGTTTGACAAAATGTACAGGAGATTACAAACAATTAGGTTAGAATCCCACAATAATTTTTGTTTATGTCCTACTCCTTCAAAAACTAACAAACAATTAGGTTAGAATCCCATAATAATATTTGTTTCTATCCGTGTTTGGAACTAATTACACTAAATTGGTGAGGCTACTCTTTGATAAATGTTTTCGTTATCTTGTTGCTAGACTGAAAGAGGTCACCTGGATGTATGGTGAGAAAAGCGTCTTCCTCCTGGCACTGTGCACCTAAGGTGCCTGTTGCAAAGGGAAACAAATAAATTCAAATACTACATTGTCCGATTTGAGAGCTGTTGAAAATATTGACAGTGTTACCAGGACTAGCACATCTTCATCTGATTCAGCTGTCATTGGTGCTTATAATGCAGCTAAAAGTAGTGCAGAACGTATAAATAATGCAGAAAATGAAGATTTTGTGGATACAGGACTGCAATGCACACGGTTACAAAGGGTAAATCGAAGAGAGAGGGATTCAAATACCTCAGTGCATCTCTGCGATTTTGCAAGGTAGTGTGATCTTCCATGTGAGGACTCGGTGTTGTTGCGATCTTGGCGGTGAACCTGTGGGTCTGTGGTTTTTTTTTTGTTGCAGGGAGGTCCCGTTTAGTTCCAGCCAGGATTCCTTGTCAGGAGGATGAGCACGACCGAGGAAAAATAGTTCTTAATTGAATGTGGGAACATTGAATGCATATTTCGAGCGTTTGTTCCATTTGAACCTGCCAGCATGGCAACGGGTGCGAGCAATGCGACGTGTGGCACACCAGAACAGAACCTCCCAACATGGCAACGGGTGCCAGCAGAGCGACGGGTGGGGCACCGGAACAGGTTGAATCAGGCAAATTGCACGGGTTGCTGTCAAACCGGGCTATGGTAAATCCATGGGCATGTATCGTGAACCAAACTCCATAAATTAAATGCCCTATGGAAGCTTGGTTATGTTTTGCCATGATTACAGTGCATAGTAATGACAAGTGTCTTTCGGCCGACTTCATGTGCAGTGTTCAGCGTCCAAGACTTATGGCTAGTTGTACCAACAGTTACCGGACACTTCCGGTTTCTCTTCAGTCTGTATTCCCCCAACTTATAGCATTTGTTGTGCAAACAAATTTTCATTTTTTGAGTTGTTTTAGTGATATTTTTTGAATGTTTTTCGGGTGGGTTAAATTTGAAAGAATTTATTGAAATCATAAATTTGATGGATAATAGAAATGTTCCAAAGATTTTTAGAGTGTTGAATCCATATAGAGTCAAAAAACCAGTTTAAATAGCACAAATCTAAATTTCACTTCAAATCTTTCCAAAAAATTCCTGAAAATCCAAAAAAACACACTAAAAACAACTCCTTAATTTTCATCCTGTATTCTCAGTAGCTTCTTCGTGTTCTCCATAGCTTCTTCGTGGACTTCGTGACATGCTTCTCGGTATTGACACTGATACCACTCTTTATCTAATACTTTCTCTCTCAAGCCACTAATTACCTTTTGGTTCTGTAACTTCGTTCACAACGTAAGGTTTTATGAATGGCCGCTTTATGATTCTTAATAAACAAAGCGAATAACTTTACGTCCTCGAAAATATCACTAAAACGTCTTCTAACTATTTATTTATTGTACAGTGAGATCTGCTCTCTACAAAAGAACCTTTGAAAATAAAATGGATTCCACTCTTAAGTCTTTTCCATGTCCTGCAATCACAGGTTCTTATGTTACTAAGATATTAAAGTGCTTGTATTAGCTGGTGAAAGGTGCGTACTTGACTGAATTCGAGATCTGTATTTCAGGTGCAAAATGAAACTACTTGTGAAACTTCAGAGGGTGCATTCGCTACGGATTCCTAGAAATACAATGGTGGAATTTTTTGCTAAATTCCTTAACAAATAGGCAACACAAAAATGCTCTGTTTTTACACAGAAAACTGATAATTTTGTTTTCTGGACTTGGTGTTGCAGCAAAAGGATTCTGGTGTTTCAGCAACATTGATCGTGGTGTTGCAGCAACAGGAAATAATACTTTGTTTTTGTTAGCACAGAAAAAACAGAAAACTGCTTGCTGGAAACGTTGTTGCAGCAACACGATTTTGACGTTAAGTCACTTTAAGAAAATTCACGTCAAAATCACTTATAAATTTACAAAGTAAAATCAAAGTGTTTTTTGACACTTAGTATAACAACCACTGAAAATCAACAATACAGTAAACTTGTATTCATGAATAGTAAACAAAACTGATACAGTAAACTTAGCTGTTACAAGAGGAACGCTTCAGTTCCAGAAATCGATTTTCTATCTCAGAAAATCGCAGGTTTAACATTGTTGTGCATTTACAGAAGAGACACACTCTTGTTCTTCTAACCTTCTCTCAGAAACAGAACTGTTGTTCTAAAATTTCTTACACTCAGACAGAAAACAGAACTGCTGTTCTTTTCTGCTTACACCTTCTTGCACTTACACTTGCGCTTGAAAACAGAACTACTGTGCGTTACATTTATAGGAAAATAAAAATCTGATTAAACAATACACTAAGTAAAATATCTGCTAATGTTTATCTTTGTATTTATTGCAGAAGAGGCGGTGATGTCTTTTACAACAAAAATAAGTCGGTTGTCTGCAGGGGATTTAATTTCTAAATTTAATGCTAAAAAATATCAGAATACTTTGTGGCACCGAACAATCTGAAATAACTGTTGTAGATCAAATCCAAGTTCAGCATTTATGTGATGCAGTTGGAATTAAATTCCAACACTCCCTCTTAATTTCAATTGCTGCATACCCAAGCATTTCCTGAAATGATCAAAACCTTTCTCTGGCAATGGTTTTGTCAAGATGTCAGCCAGCTGATCCTCTGTTCTGCAGTGCTGCAAAACAATCTCACCATTGTTAATCAATTCACATATGAAGTGAAATTTGGTATCTATGTGCTTTGTTCTTTTATGAAAAACAGAGTTTTTAGACAAAGCTATTGCTGAGCTATTGTCACAATAAATGGTTGTGCCATTTTCCTGTTCATGACATAAATCTGTGAGAACTCTTCTCAGCCACACTGCTTGGCATGCTGCTGCTGTTGCTGCCACATACTCTGCCTCTGCTGTTGACAAAGCCACCACTGGTTGCTTCTTGGAAGCCCATGAGATGGCTCCCGATCCCATATGAAACACATAGCCTGATGTGTTTTTCCTATCATCAACACTTCCAGTCCAATCGCTGTCCGTGTAACCTGTCAACATGAAACTTTCAGAAGAGGAGTATAAAATACCAAACCCCTTCGTTCCATTCACATACCTTAGAATCCTCTTGGCTGCCTGCCAATG
>APFE030161874.1:0-10426 GCA_000404065.3 Pinus taeda | reverse complement strand
AAAATGAAAAGTATTACAAGTAATTTATTTAATTAAATAAATTTATGTTATTAATATAGTAATACTAATGGTTACCTAAATTCCTTTCACATTCCAAAAAAATAGGATGTTAGGTTGAAATAAGAATAAATGAATAAATATATGAATTTAATGGTCATAAGTTATTAAATTAATAATTAACTATATATGAATGTTTATTAAAGGTATGATAATTTGTTAGTAAAATTATACCCCCTACCTTTGATGTAATAAGATTATTAAATTTACAATAAAAATATCCATCTTATGAGGTTAGATTGAAAAGTAAGTGTGAATGTTAATTAAATAATTCAATTAAATTTACTGAGATTATGAAAATAATATATATATATATATATATATATATATATATATTATATATATATATATTGAGATAGAAAAAATAATTGGAAAAGATAAAAAGAGCTGAAAATAAAAGATTAATGAGAAATAATCACTTAAATAAATAAGAATAACATTGACATAATTATCATAATTCTATATACCTATAATAATGACCAAAGGAATAAAATAAAAGGCAAGCAAAGGACTCTCACCAGCCCTCATCAAAGAGAAAAACATATTTCTACATAAAATCCGAATATTAATCATAAATAAATACCGGAGGAACATATTAAACAGGCCATAATATGGAGCTGCTAGCGATAAATGAATATAAAACTGAAAAGATTGAGATGATATCAAATCGAAGAAAGACCCTGGATGAACCGAAGGGGGAAGGAAGAAACCCTAAGATGATAGGGCAGGGATCCAACTTCTACTTACCTTCCAACCATCATCTCGGTTGAGATTGATGGGTCTTCGTTCAATTTCAATAGCTTCCCTTAACTTGCGATGATGGTACCGATCCACCCTGGCAATGACTTTGGCCTCCTCAATGCAGACATGATGCTTAGTCTTGTCCACATGTTCTGCTAAGGCTGAGGACTTTGTTCTTCCATGTCTCAGGTCTGCTACATGCTCGCAAATTCTCTGCTGGATGGAGCGCCCTGTTTCCCCTATATAAGGTGTCCCACAAGAGCAAGGAATCACATAAACTCCCTTCAAGTCCTTGGGGTTAATAGGATCTTTCACCGAATGTAGGGAATTACGAAACGCGTCGACAAAGGTCTTTTTCATGTGATTTACGCCAAAGCTCTTCTTACAACTATAATGGATCACAGAAGCCTCAATTCTATAATTTTAAGTTGTTAATTCTACATAATCAAGGTGTTATAAAAAATTTCAAAAAACATTTTATCTCACAAAAAATAATGCCACTCAATTCTAGAAAAAAAAACTGAAATAATTCTTCATGGAATTCGAATGAAGTCATGTTTAGATCTCTCTTTTACATCAAAACCTGACCAAAATTTGTACTGAATTCTGACTCAAAAAGCTCAAAAATCACCTCATTAATCTGAGATTTTTTACACCCACTAGAATGACGGTCATGTTCTATTGTCACTCCTTCCAACTACTTAATCTAAGTATTTTAATTAATTTTCTCAATATATTTTTTAATCAATTTTATCTAAAATATAGACATTTATTGAAATTGTAAATTTAAGTTTACAATTTCAATAATTTATTGGATTATATAATCCAAATATATCAAAAAAAATAAAAACACATATTTAAAAACTTCATTTAAATAAAATCTTATATAAAAGATAAATGAATCAAACAATTTACATTTATCTTAATTTTGGATTTACCAAAAACCATAATGGTTCAAATCTCTAAAAAAAATTAACCATAACAGTTCAAATCTCTAAAAAAAATTACACCCCAATAAATTTGATACTTATTCGTACTGGGTAGATGAGGATTCAAATATCTAATATATATGTATTGATGTAAGGACACAAGAAAACAAAAAGGGAGTTGTCTATAATGCGACTTTTTGGAGATTCTGGTGATGGAATCCGGCGGAAGAAATTGAGGTTAAATCTTGATTTGTTGCAGTTAAAATGGTTTTTTAACTACATATGAGGTTAAATCTTGATTTGTTGCAGTTAAAATGGTTTTTTAACTGCATATTTGTATTCAATGGCCTGAAAAACCCTAGGACACTTTGATTGTGCAAAAATTGTGATTCCAATAAATTACTGCTAGATTAAAAAAACTTTCAAAAAATCGCAATAAAAAATCATAATTAGCCTTTCCTAATTCCTTCTTGTTTCGCATGTTACATCAAGTTAAAACAGTTTATTTTCATTGGCACAGTCAGAAAACTAAACTGTATCTTTCAACCTCTACAGCCGTTATCAAGACTAAAGCGTAATTATAAAATAAATAATATAATATGAATAGCCAGATCCTGCTGACATGCTGCCATGGCCTTTTAGCAAAGCATTTTTGTTGGATTGTTTGGTGCAGTCTTTGTTTACCAGGAAACCACTTTCCTGAAGGATGTGGTTTACATCCTTGCTTCGGTCACAAAATATATGAATATTATTATAACAGGTTGTGTTATATATTTACTAATTAATATATTTTAAATTTATTTATAGGGATATTTTTATGGTTATTTTGAATATGTATGAGTTTTTACATAAATCGTGCTAACAAATTTTAGACGTAAAAGTCAATGTGTAGTACATGTAAAAGTTTTTAGACGTAAAAGTGAATGTGTAGTACATGTAAAAGTTAATGTGTGTAGTTTAATTATGGCATTTGATAATGAGACTTTTTAAATATCCATACAGGAGCATTTAAGGTGTTTTAAGGTATTTTTTGTTGAGGAAAAATATTTTTCATTTATTTTTTAGTTTATTTCAATGTGTGTATCAAAAGTATGTAGAGTAGGTACTTGTTCCACATTATTTTGTCACTATGACATTTAATTGATATAAGCATATTTTTCGACATCTATGAACATGTTTCATTGAACTTCTTTAGAGGTCAAACAACCAAAAATACCTTGAAGAAGATGAGAACTTGGGGAAAAATAGCTTGTATACTTTGTTAAGTAGGTCATGCGCGCTTTTCACTAGAAGTTTCTAGGCATTCGCTCAACTTATCCCTGAGAACAACACAAAACTATGCTCTGTCTACCACTATGGACCACGCAAGTGAATCAAAGAAAGTAAAAATAAAAAAGTACATTCTAAAAACATAGTTGTTTGAATATATTCCAACTGAAAGCTTCCAGGTGATGCCTATTCGAGCTATAACCCTCAGATGATGCATCTTAATCCCTTTCCTGAAGGAACCCTAATCCCTCAATTAGAAGACCTCACCCTCCTCTTTTGGATCTGAAACTTCTTCCTCTTGGCCTATAAAATGACTAGAGGGCAGACAGGTTGAGGGGGTCAGAACTCAAAGAAGATAAACTTATGCTGCTAGTTTGAGAGTGGAAAGCTTATCATCTAAGGAGGAGATTGGATGCATTTGGGAGGAACCCCACTACATCAAGGCAAAGGTTGTAAGGCTCTTCTTTATCTTTGATTAATACAAATGAATGTTTTTCCCCATTGAATTGTATTATCAGAATGATGAATGGCCTATAATTCTTTAGATGTTCATTAAAGCAATTTTAATTCCTAATCTCCTTGATCATTAGGTTAAGTTTATTTGAATTATTATGTTGCATATGCTTTTGATCCTTCTTATGCTTATGGTTGCAGGTTTTATCAAGCATTGAGAGGTTGCATCAAGACACAACAAGGGATATTCATCAAGCATTTCGCGAACAGGTAAGAGACTCGTTTACCATCTTTGATATCTATAATTCAAATGAGCTAAACTTAGGGAAAGAGTCATTTCAATTGTCTGTTTGTTTCTAGTTTTTATCTAGGATCTAGGCAGATCATTATTGTTAGCAAGAGGGATTTATCCGCCTAACAAATTGGCGACCATACTAGTGAACGTTAAGTTTCTCTTCTCTTTTCTTGGTTTTGCTTTCTGATCTTCTTTGTTTAGCTAGACATAAGTCTTAGCAAATTTATGATATTTCAGATCATTTTGGTTTGATTGCTTTCTTTTTTATTTTTCTTGGATTTCCCAGACCTGTTGGATTTCTGTTCATACACAAAGCGCACATCTACACAATTTCTGCGTTAAGCAACTTGCTCATGCACACTAATTTAGACTGCTTAATTGCGCAGTTCCTAGAAATTTTTGAAAAATTAGGTTTTCTTCTACCCAAAGTCTGAATTTTGATTTCTGAAAGTGTCATCATATTTGTTTTGACCGTCCATACCTTTCTTGAACCTGTTTGAGTGCTTTGTGAGGTATTTTTGGGAATTAATCCTTTTTTCAAAATTGATTAGGGTTTTGTTTGGCTTGTTTGTTGATTGATCAAAAAGAGATAGGTTGTCCTCAAAATCACTGTATTCATGTCTTTTTCTGTCAAATACACCAGATCCATTATCAATCTTGCTTATTTGTGATGAATTTCTTTTTCTAATCACAAATTTGGGTTTATTAAGAATCAATGTTTTGATGAGATGTGCTTCTTGTGCTGCATTGAAAACACAAGTCATTTTTGTTTCAGTACTGAAGTTTAATCAAAATTACACTTTAATCGTTGATTTCATAACATTCATTCATTCATTTTTCATTTTAAATATTTCATTGGGTGTTTTGAATTTGAATTCCTTTGGTCATTGCTCAAGCATTTGTCTAAGTTTCTTAACAATTTTTGCATATTTTTGCTTTCATTTTTGCAAAAGAAATTCCCCCTCATTTGCCAGAGGGGATGAGTAGTGTCTGACTGTTAAATCACCTTTGGGTGTCATTATTTTTTTTTTTTATCTTTGGAATTTTCACTTGATTTCCTTTACTTACACCTAATTGGTTCTTTAGATGTATTAGTGAAAGGAAAGCCTTGTTATTTTGTTGCTTCTTTGGAATCATGTTGTGTTTGTTTTGAAGAGTTCTCTTGCATACATTACATTTTCATGGTTAGAATTCTCATTTCATGAACGAAAATTGTGCATAGATTACATTTGCATAGTGTTCACGGAAATTGTGCATAGATTACATTTGCATAGTTTTCAAGCAGTTATGCATAGATTACATTGCGTGGTTGTCAACTTAGAGTTTTGAATTGCATTGAAAATTAGAAGTGGTACATTTTGGAGTTAATATTTTAAAGAAGAACCTCTTTACTTACTCTAACTAGAAGTCATCGAAATGAAGAGATTACAAATTTCATATTTGATGCATTAGAGTTTTGAGTCAAGTCATAATACCATCAGTTTCGCTTCCATTTACCCTTGAGTAACTAACAACTTAATAAAACAACGTTAATAAAATTCATCTGGGATTTTTATTATTTTTAGGGCTCTTTCCACCTATAGTATATTAGGTTGTAGGGCTTTGGAATAGGGAAGGAGGTAAGCTTTCTGAAGCTACAAACAAACAATAGAATCTTGAGTTAGGGAGACAAATCCAATTATTTCAATTTTTCTCTAGGAAGCTCTTCTTATACATGAGTTAAGCACAAGATCATGCTATATTTGGCGAAGTGACCGTACCCACTTCATTGGTTATGAAAAAAGTGATTTGCATGTATTACAACAGTGTTGAAAGGTAATTGGGGTCACTTGAAAGTAAACCTCCAATTAACCATGTTGAGGAGATTTCAAGGGGATTGAGCTTTGTTACTCTGCCCTTGCGTGTATGTCTGATTTACGACTACCCCCCATGTAAGATTGTTGTAGTTGGTAAACTTAGTGACCATAATCCTTAGGCTCTACCTAAGGTGACAACAAAGGGAAGGTCTTGCTGTACCTAAAACAAACGTTGGCTAGACTCACTTGGACTTTTTGGAGGGTAATCCTCGCTCGAGATGGCATACGTGAAGTTACTTGCACCAGACTGTTTCATTAAGCAAGTTGTCAAGGTAACTGGTTCCAAACGCTCATATCTATAAAAATTTTCACTTTTATCTCTGTAGTGTTGGATTTCATCACCAACTAGTAATTATTGATCTCTCGGAAAAGTCAGTTTGTATGGTTTGAATCCCTAGATTTTTTAGCGTGTGTTACCTTGTTTGTTTTTACTTTTTACAAGACCTTAGGTGTGGATTGTGAATATTATTTAATTTTAATAATAAAACTTTATTTGGATTGAATCTAAAGAAAACAATGTTAGAAGTTACTAATAAAGACCTTCCTTTTAACAGGAATCCTAATCCTTTTCCTGATTTTTCAAATGTTGGTCCTCCTTATATGGCTACATTATCACTTCCTGAATTCACGATAGATTTACCTGTATGGATATTCTGAACTTCTTTAATTCCAAATACTCCAATTGTACCAGCTCAACCGAGTTTTTCACCTTAACCGAGTTTTCCATCTCAACATCACCAACCTATTGTTGACCCTTTCCCTTCTTCATCCAACATTTCCTCCTCCCTTTTCTCCTCTTCACTTGGTAAAATCCTTGATGCTAGTAACCAAGTGACTAAGAAGAAGAAGAAAGGGAAGAAGAAGAAGAAGCCAGATAAAAAAGATGTCAACCAACCAACCATGCCTGTAAGTATTGGTAATGTTGAGGAAACTTCTAAAATGCATCGTGAGCCCAAATAGCCTTGCAAGCTTTGTAAGAGTTACCACTTCCTTATTAATTGTCCTGGTATTCCTAAGGATTTGGAAGTATGGTCAAATATTTATCATCAACTTACTATTGATCCATCAACCAGTGATTGTGAGGTTCATGGGAAAATCTTAAAGTTATGTTTCCTTGTAAGTTATGCAAAGGGACTCATCGTAGTCACCTTTGCCCTCACATGGATGAAGCCTCAAAATTGTTGGAAAAACTTATTGTTTCACAACAACAACTTCCAACTAATTACCACAAACTTTCTCCCCCCCTGCCATTAGTTGGCGAAGTGATTGATCTAAATTCAAGTATAGTCAATCCCAGTCTTCCATTGGAGAGTGAAACGTGTATCACTCAGGTTGATGGACTATTTGTTGATCAAGTGGTCGAATCAATTCCGTTTTCAATTGATCCCTCTCTCCCTTTAGAGAGTGAACTTAATATTGCTCGGGTTCTTCATGTTACCTTAGATTCTTCTACACATGGGGGCATTTCAACTGTTTCCATTGAACCCCATCCAAGTACTGAGGCCATTTCTTTTGATTAGAGTAGACTGACAGAACCTAGTCTTCCTTCTTCCACCCCTCTCCAAATCATTGTGAAGGCTTATGGTAAGAATGTGCATCACACAAATGTAGATGAAGGTGCTTCTATCAGTATTTTATCCTCGAATGCTTGGCAAGCTTTGGGTTCCCCTCAACTTGTTTTTGTTACACAGAATCTGTTAGATTTTAACATAACCATTAGTGAACCTTTAGGGATCCTTCCTAAGTTACCTATTACTCTGGAAGGTAAAACTATTTGCATCAATCTTATGGTAGTCCAAGGGACCTTGGATTTTAATTTTCTCCTTGGGCGAGACTATGTTTATGCCGTGAAAGTTGTCGTATCGACACTCTTTCGTGTGATGTCCTTCCCTCACAATGGAAACATTGTGATGGTTGATTAGCTTTCATACGTTGATCTTGCTTTGACTACCAGTCATATGACACCCATGAATGTTCCTTTTATGGAAGTGGTACCTACCCCGCCACGGGTTAATGGTGTGGGAACCAATCCCATGTTTTCAGTTAGTGATGCAAGCGAGCCTCTCACTATCTGCTTGACTTCTTTTGACTTAGATTTGGTAACTAACATGGTCAAAAATTCAATGGGGGAATTTGAATATGATTTTCTTCTCCCTATTGATCCCCTTGTCATGTGTTCCTTCTAGGGAACTATTCTTCCATCTGATGAAGACCTTTTGGAAGCCATGATCAAGGGGTGTCCCTTGATATGGAAGCCATGAATAGATCCTTATGAGGATAATTCTTTTCCTATGTCAACCTCACTAAAAAATGAAATAGGTCTCATGAGGATAGTTATTTTCCTGTGTCGACCTCATTAAAAAATGAAACATGCCTGATGAGCATAACTCTTTTACTGTGTCAACCTCGTTAAAAAATGAAACAGGTCCTCATGAGGATGGTTGTTTTCCTATGTCAACCTCATTAAAAAATGAAACAGGTTATATGAGCATAGTTCTTTTCCTATGTCAAGCTTGTTAAAAAATGAAACAAATCCTCCCCTAATTCAGTGGATTTTTTCATCTGATCTCGTAAATGAACCTTCATTTCACCCACCTATTAGTAACCAGTAGTCTACTTAAGTGAATGAAATGAATCTTTGGGGGGATGTGCTCTTGTAGTCATTATGCTGGGGGCACGAAAACCACTCTCAAGCACATTTTTCTCTGTTTCAAGCTTATATAAAAATGAAACCACTCTCAAGCACAATTTTCTCTGTTTCAATCTTGTGTAATAATGGAACCACCCTCAAGCATAATTTTTCTTTGTTTCAAGCTTGAAATCTCATGGACGTGTGCACCCATATGTGCCATCCATCCTTCCAAGTTATCTAACTACTCTTTTAGTCATTCTTGTCCTCACCTAAGGGAAACCAACATGTCCATCATGTGCGACTGGTTGTGTTAGAGGTAATTTGGAAAGGAAATGTGTTATATACCTGGGGGGGTAATATGGGGTACCGAGGGAGGTACTCAAGGTAATAATGTAATAATGGGATGGGCCATAGTAATAAATAAGGTGGTTAACCCATGTCATATAAGGGACCACAAGTAGTTAATAAAATGTAAGGGGCCCATGGTATTAGTTTGATGGTATAGGAGAACATGGAATGCATCATGGTATTGTAATGTATGAGGCCTAATAGAGGGCTAGAGACCTACCAGCATGGAGGGTATGAAGAAAGTATCTTGATGAACAGCAATATGCCTTGTGCGAGTATTCTCCTTCCTTAAGGAGTGAATGTATGGTGTTGCCTACCATAAGGGTTTTGATAATAAAAAAACATTTCTATCTATTTAGATCTTGTTATTCTTGGGTTATTTATATTATCATATAATATTTCTTGTTTAGAGCTACAACAAGTGGTATCAGAGCACTTTCTTGGGCCAAAGTGGAGATTTTTTTTTTTTTTTTGTAGGATTTCGGGGACGGCGAGTTTGCAGATTAGATCTGTACATTTTGGTGCAAGATCTACAAAATATAATTGCAGATCTAAATTCCATGTGAAAAAATACCCGATTCCAAAAAAAAAAAGTCAGTCAAATCGGAGTCCGGATGAAGGAGATATCGCTGATCTAAAAATCAGTGGGGTTGCAGCTAAATTTTCAGGGCAGCGCGTTTGCGGCGCAGATCTGGACATTATGGTACAAGATCTGCAAGATCTAATTGTAGATCTGGAATCTTTGTGAAAAAACACATAATTTCAAAAAAAAAATCAGTTGAATCGGATTCCGGATGAGGGAGATATCGCTGATTTAAAATCAGCACTTTTTTCAGAAATTTTGGGTGACCGCGGGAGAGTAGCAGCGCATATCTGGAATTTTAGTGCTTGGATCAGGATTTCTATCACAGGGGCAGATGCAGAATGGTTGTTACATTTCCAAAAACAGGTTATAATAGAGATTCTGAGCAATATTGACGAAACTGTGACATTTTCAAATTTTCACCAAGTAAGTGAATTTTTTTCCAAACCATTCATGGATTCTAGCAAGGTTCTATTATTTACAGGAAAATATAATGGTCCTACTATTGAAGAATACATAAAAGAACAGAAGTGGTTATGGAACAACGGTTGGAAATGGTGGGTAATAGCGCAATTTAGAGATGAGGCGGCCACATGGTGGGGATTACTTAACCAACAGAAATGTTCCAACATGCCCGATGAAGAATTTGAAAAATTACTTTTAAACAGATGGTCTCATGCCAGAAAACAAGATAAGGAGAAACATGTGGGGCTATTTCCTACTGGTATATCCTTATTGCAGGTTCATGGATTGATTCAGAAAGAGAAGATCATTGTTTCCATAAATCCTAGTTGCAAACATAATTTCATCAATGTTAATTTGGCAAACAAATTGCAAGTTCCAGCAAAGCAAATTGAAAATACACAGGTTGATGATGAGGATCTTCAAATTTATAAGGATTTGAAGCTTTCTATGGATAAGTATGTGTTGCATGGTGATTTTTATACTTTAGATATGGATAATGTGGATGTTGTTTTGGGATATCCTTGGATGGAATTGGTAGGTACTGTCAATATTAATGTATAGAAGAAATTCCTGAAGCTCTGGTATAAAAAGAAGAAAATTACATTACATGATATTTCCACTAATAAACATATAGAGTCCAAGGAGGCTGAAGCAGAAGATGTTCCAGGGTCTGACATATCAGATGATGAGCAGTTGATGGTCGACAATCAGACACAAACAGAGGCTGAAGCAGAAAGGGTTACAGGTGCTGATACATCAGAGGAGGACTCAGTGGTTGAGGTCATATTGGAAAAGAAG
>APFE030161867.1:0-19422 GCA_000404065.3 Pinus taeda | reverse complement strand
TCCATCCTCAACGTGACTTACACGGCTTCTTCATTACAACCGTCGTGTACATCAACGAGAACACGCAACTCACGAGCTCTGGATGGATATTTAATTTGTTTTCGAAGACCAACGGCCGCCGTGGGGTTAACACAAATCATTTTCAGTGGAGTTGTTATTCAACCATTTCATACCACTCATTCTCCATCCTCAACGTCACTTCTATGCACACGGCTCTTCCTTTATCACAACCGCATTGTATATAAAGGTGTGTAAGAGGCATTAAATATATATATATAGTTGGGAAAAAATAATATAATTAATTTTACAGTTTAGTCTGACAGACAATCTATATATAGAAATGTTGTTACAGCTCTAATTAGGAACAGGTAGAATGACAAATATTCTCAGTGCTAAGAAAGTTAAAAGTAGTTCTGTAAAATGCTAAATTAAATAGGACTACAGTGACAGAGCGTGTTCATGACCGCCTGGCTAAACCATACAAGAATCGAAGAATCGAAGAAAAGAAGACGGTTGAATGCTAAAGAATGACAGGACCCTGTTCTGGAATTTCTAAATAATAAACCCACTGTAACCCAAAGAAATATTTCGTGCATTCTGAAAAAGAGTTGAAAATAAACAACAGATTTGCATGCATATAAAAAAAGAAACAAATTAAGTGCAAAAGAATATAACTAAGGAGTAGCCGTCAACGAGCATATGTCATACATAAGGCTCAGGGGTTCGAACCCTGAAGGGACTCGGATTTTTCAGAGACTGATAAACCTCTTTGGAACTCTACATGTCGAACAAGAAGATTGCTGAGGGATGAAACCCTCTGCTGATAACTCTTCATAATTCGGCGTATCAAGGGCGGCATTTACAATGGAATTAGCTTCCGAAGAGTGATATAAGCCTAACCCTCGTAATAAATTAACGAATTCCTCCAGACGTTAAGTGGAAGGACTAAGACCCTAAATGGCGGTCACCATAGAACCTTGTTTCTGATATATTAAAATTAAATAGATGGTAACAGAAAACACGCGGGTCCAAAACCATATTATCGAGTTTGCGGAAACACAACCAAATAAATATTCCATCACATAATTCTCTTGGAAGACCAAAGAAGGCCCAACCCAGAATCATAAATATATTAATAACGGAATCAAATCTCGAAGCAAGCAAGTGTTATTTTAGTCGTGTGCGGGCAGACTATTAAACATTTATCAATGAAACCCTCAAATGATACAAGATGAAAACAACAGGAGAACTACAGTGTACTGAATAGTAGCAAACTCTGAGATAGAAGCGAGGTCGTAGCCTCATAGTACAAGATATATACAACCTAGGGGAAAAACCCCTTAAAGCCCTAACATTTAAAAGACCAAAATTCCGTCAAACTAGTGGACACCATAATAATAGCAGAAGGCTGAGGCCAAACCTACGCTCTAAGTCTTCCACTTTCAGCCAAAGAACACCCAACCGGAGTATGATCTTACCCGGATGTGGATGAAGACCCACGTTGAAGAAGCGCCTTCCCACTGGGTAAGGCTGAGAGCCACATTTCCGCAACCAAACAACCTGCGTGGTAAATGCAGTCACAAGAAAATCGATTAGAGGGTCTGGCGAGGTAAATATCGCATACAGCTAAGAAATGTTAAGGAAGAAAAGAATAACCTGTAGATAACTATCCACTGCTGAACTCTAAGGTAGAAACTGTAAAGACTTCATCGGCGTTGAACTGAGCACCCATATGTTCTAAGCTACTGAAGGAAAGCCCTTATCCGATCAGGCTCCGCTGGGGAGCGGCATAGCGAATGAGGTCAATCCCATAGCAATCCAGAGAAGAGGGAAGCCCGAGAAGAGCTCCACCGTCGGATCGCGAGGAACGAGCTGCTCCGTTGATGAGGCGGGGTATCCAAGTGGAGCAGGTGAGGACGGATGGCCTGACCGGGCCACGTACAGGATGGGCAGGAAGAATTAATATCAACCTTATCAGACATGTCATGCCATATGATGACAGCGACAAGGAAAACACAAATCGGTATTGGAAATCAAGCCACGTGGTATGCAACCATAAAATCAAACCCTCTGACATTAAGCCGGTATTATGACATTGGAACAGCAGTATTAAACGTAAATGCCTGACCTGCGTATATATCTAAAAGACCACTGTATACGAGTTGTTAATTACAGTAATTTCTTTTAATGTGACTGTATATTAAAAAAAAAATTAAGTGGAGTCGTTACAATTATGCAAATGATTTACAATTATGCAAATGATTTGATATAAAGTTTTTGATTATGTAATATTGGAGAATTTAAGTGAGAGGGGAGGCAATTGGTATATTTTGACAATATCTAATTCTACTATTTTATGATATCCCAATTTGAAAAGAAATCACTTTGTGTTTTAGAATACTTATTGTAATGGGTAGTTTAGCGACTATCCATTCACATATTTTAGGGAATAAGTGGAAATTTTATGACATTTTTTTATTTTAGAATAAGGCATCTAAAATTTTAATTTAATTATCAATAATAAGTAGGTGGGTGATAGAGATTTGTAACCTTATTGGAATATTCTAAAATATTTTAATAGTCACAAATAAAAGATTGGGATTTATCTCAAAAAATAGTTATGTTTTTTCATCATTTTAATTAAATAGATTAATTAAAAAAACGTGATATGAAACTTTCTTAATTGATGTGTATAAGTAATGAGATATATAAAATTTATGAGTTATGAGTGTTTATATTCTTTGTTGGTCTGACACATATTTGGTGGTTTATATAAATATGTATTATTCTTATCAAAGAAATGATTTTCTATTTTATGAATGTTATTATTTTAATATATTTTGAAGATGTGATAAATATTAATTAATAGAGTTTTTAAACGAGCCTAGATCCATCTAACCACAAATCTATCATTCCTAGAAAGGGATTAAATCCATCTAGATACAAACCTTTCCTCAAATTATTAATGGAAAGTTATTAAATCTAATAATATTAATACTAGCAATTGCACAATATGTTACAAAAGAAACGCCTTAAGTCTGTAGCATAGGAAAGAGTATATGTTATGCTATTTAATTGAATATTTAACTTGTAAATTTGAATTATTTTATTTAAAAAGAAATTTTAAGTTGGGAGAATTGTTTGGATAAGGAATCTAGTTTTTTATAGCCTAAGGTGAAAGTAGATAGTATATAGAGTATATCCACTTAAGGACACAACAAACTCACTATATAACCAACCATATAATCGATGTAGAAATTATGTTGAGTTATAGTGCAATATTTATGAATGTAATAAAGACTACCTGTAATGAAAATTGATATCATTGTGAAAGTTATCTACAATTCAAAATGTTTGGAATTCCAACAATGAAAATTGTTGGCCATCATATGTTGGAGCCCTAAAAGAAAGTGCATTAGCCTAATGGATTGTTGATTGGTGAAACTGATCCCATTCCTTGGATTACAAGTAGACAGGAAAGAATGTTGTGGATTGGGGTTGTTGTAGGTTGAGAAATGATTATGAATAGAGGAATTGGACTATATGAAGAAAGTTTAACTCAACCATAGTTAAATCAAATTGATGGATTTATAATTTTAGCTTAAAGGACGACCTCTATTACAATGAGAGTTGGTGCAACAAGGAGCCTATGGTTGGGTGGAGTGTCCCTTTCTCACAATTAGTTAGTAGATACGTCCTACAAATATAAGTGTTCGTAACTTGTGATTATGTGCCATGGATTATATTACATTCCAATTTGTTCAATTCTATTTGCAAGTTTAAGTCTACATTTTAAATTTATGATTTATGATGACCAAATGGTTTAATTATATTACATAAGAAACTTATCTAAATTTCTCTCATACCCTTATATCAAATAATATTAATCTAGAGTAAAGTAAATGGGCATATGGACTGAACATCATGGATTCGCACGCTTGGAGAAAGACAAACATCGATGAAAGTTATCATTGTTGGCTTAAGATGTAAGTCGAACACTATCCTTGTTTGTACAAATATTTGGTCAAGCTTAACTTAAAAATTTTGGATTACCATGGGTATCTTATATCTACATCTACAAGTTAATAGTTCGCTAAGCATACATATGGCATTTTTTCATAATATATTGGTATTTTGTATCTAGATCTACAAGTTGATAGTTTGCTAAGCATGCACATGGTACTTTTTTAGAATCTAAATTCCAATCTAACTCTCTGGCATTTAGGGACTCTACCACAAACATTGATTGCATTTAATAGTCATGGTCATCCTATTGATCCTTCTTGGCATATGTTTGAATTGGGATACCACCCTAAAACAAACCTCAATAGTGTTTCTAAAGCTATTATTTTTGCCTAGGAATGCTCAACTGCAAAGGATTGTTAGGCCTGTATTTGCATTACTTAGTTATAAAAATAATGAAGCAACATCAACCCATTGTTTTAGCTTAAGGGTTGGCCTCTATTACAATAAGAGTTGTTGCAACAAGGAGTTTATGTTTGGTTGGAGTGTTTCTTTTTCACAATCAATTAGTATATTCATACTAGAAATGTAAGTGTTCATAACTTGTGATTATGTGTCATGGATTATATTACATTTCAGTTTCTTCAATTATGTTTGCAAGTTTAAGTTTGAATTTTAAATTTATGACTTATGATGACAAAATAGTTTAATTATATTGTATAAGCAACTTATCTGAATTTCTCTCATCCCCTTATATCAAAGAATTTTGATCTAGAGCAATGTGCATGCGCATATGGAATGAATGTCCTTGATTTTCAAGCTTGGAGAAAGAAAAACATCCATGAAAGTTATCATTATTGGCTTAAGAAGTAAGTCGAATGTTATCCTTTTTCGTTCAAATATTTGATCAACCTTAGCTTAAAAAGTTTGGATTACCATTGGTATTTTATATCTAGATCTACAAGTTAACAGTTCGCTAAGCATGAACATGGTATTTTTGCATAATCTATCATTATTGGCTTAAATAAGTAAGTTGAATGTTATCCTTCTTTGTTCAAATATTTGATCAAGCTTAGCTTATAAATTTTGGATTATCATTGGTATTTTATATCTAGATCTACAAGTTAACAATTCACTAATCATGCACGAAATCTAACTTCAAATCCACCACTTTGGAATTTAGGGACTCTACCACCAACATTGATTGCATTCAATGGTCATGTCCATCCTATTGATCCTTCTTGGAATATGTTGGGATTGGGATAGCACCCTGAAACAAATGTCATTAATGTTCTTAAAGATCTTGCTTTTGTCTGGGAATACTCAGCTGCAAATGATTGTTAGGCATGCATTTTCATTACTTAGTTATAAAAAATAATGAAGCAACATTGAACCATTATTTTAGTATGGATTCATAGTTTTTGCTTAGGGGTTAACGTCTATTACAATGAGAGTTGGCGCAATAGAGATCCTATTGGTGGGTGGATTGTCCCTTTTTCATAATCAATTAGTAGATAGTTCCTAGGAATGCAATTGTTCATAACTTGTGATTATGTGTTATGGATTATATTACATTCTAGTTTGTTCAATTCTATTTGAAAGTTTAAGTCTACATTTTAAATTTATGATTTATGATGATGGAATTGCTTAATTATATTGTATAAGAAACTTATCTAAATTTCTCTCATCCCCTTATATCAAGTAATTTTTATCTAGAGAAATGTGCATGGGAATATGGAATGAGCATCCTTGATTTGCAAGTCTGGAGAAATACAAACATCCATGAAAGTTATCATTATTGGCTTAAGAAGTAAGCTGAATGTTATACTTGTTTTTTCAAGTATAACATAGTAAAGCCTTGTGTGATAAACAGTTGAGATCTGAGAGTTGCATTATAAAGAAATCCAAAATATTGACATTTTTTCAAGAAGAGGTATTTGAGTAAAGTGATGCAATTGAACATTCAAGAGGCTAGAAACCTGCCAGCTTCACAGAAAAATGATTAATCAGGACTCAGGTGAATATATGTTTCACAGAGAAAACATTTGAACTGAAAGGAATTAAAATTGTGAGCTGTCTCACTTTACTTATCAAAGTAATGATGGTATTGTGAATTTGGTTTTTTGTCATGATAGTTGCAACTAAGAAGTATATGAAACCAAGAAGACACATTTCTACACGACTGTTATGAAATATTTTCCTTAAACATGACACAACGAAATATAAGTACGGTAAAAGTTAAACATTCATACAAACAACATGATACCACACATCGATAATACAAAGTTACAAACTGATGGGCAACGCTAATACCAAATACTAAGATATATTAACGGTATAGTGTATATTGCATTCTCTTAAACTGGAATAAGAACTATGATCATTGATCACTAATTATAATAACCCAGATTTGAGTTTTGGATAGTTTTTGTTATTTAAGAGATCAGGATGTTGGGATACCTTCGAGAAATCACTATCATCTTAAGTATAAATGGTCAGCAAACATTTTAATCTAAAATATGGTAGGTGTAGGATTATGATAATTCAGAGTTCATAATGAAATCACTTGCAATCAAAAGTTATATCATATGATGACATTTCAAACATCTTGAGAGCTATTCCATGTTAGAAACATACAAATACAAGACTATAATTGGCAACTTCAGCAATAGTAACTGAGTTCAATGGATGGTACTTGAAAGTGGTCAGAGTGTCTATTTTTCATATGTTCAAAGTATGAAGCCGCACCCTAAATTAAAAAGCTTGTGTTGTAGGTGCAATATGAATAGAATCTGAGTGGTACAAATACATAACATGTTAATCAATTGTATGGGATCCGAGCCTATCAACAAAATGATATCATTATTGACATGTGTATTTCTTCGTGTATGGACTCTAGAGTACAATGAATTTCATTATAACAGATTGAGGAAGAACATGTCTATTGAGTGAAAGAAGTCTACTATTATAGATGCATCGTGTGCATTTTCAAAAGAAGAAACATATGATACATAATTCTGCAAATCAAAGACTAAGAAAATCCTACACTGCTTGCTGCTACACACTTGCCCAATTCTGAGATTAAACTTTTCATTCAAACAGTAGAAGGTAGTCAACATATAGATAGATTTGAAACACACAAGCAATTAGAAAATACCCAACCCATGTCAAACAAGTTTGATGACAACGCTAGGAAACAAATTAAGCATAAAGCACTTAGTGCCTGTAATAGAGGTATATAAATAAAGAAACAGGAAAAATATCACTTTCTTATTTGATCAAGAATTCTTGCATGCAATTTTTAACAAAAATGGGGCACTGAATGCAACTGATTTGATAATTAAGTAGCATATAACGCAAGATAACTGTCCAATTGTAACACAAGTTTTTGAGATAGCTTTCAAAAGAAAAATGCAAAACTACAGACATGGTAGGTTTAACAAAGAACAAAATATTTAACAAAAGCATTTCTGACCACATATAAGAACGCATACTCCAAAGGGAGATGACAAAGAAAAAGAGAAACAAGCAAAAATCATTTTCTTACCTAATCAAGAATGCCTTCAAGCAAATTTTACCAGAAACAGGGCATTGAATGCAACAGATTTGATAATACAATAGCTTATAACATAAGACAATTGCCCAGCTGTATAAAAATATCTCAAGACAACTTCTAAAAGAAAATTGCAAAAGTACATATATGGTAGGGCTAAAACAAATGAACCCAATATCTATAACAAAATAAATTTCCCAGACATATATAAGAATACAAACTTTCAAAGGGAGATAGCACACATCGCCTCTTAAAACTTAAGAGAAAAGTTCAAGTCGCACCTAACAAAAGTCAGCTATTGGACTATTTAAAGTACAGTGCAAATCAAATAAAGAATGAAATCCACAACCAGTCAATATGCCATGCTCAAGATACATTGAAAGTAGTAAATCAGTACCATAAATAAGGCCCATAAAACCTACCAAAAAAAACTATTATGAATTTAGTATGGGGGGTTACAAGATTATGAAACAACATTGCTGAAACTAATCTTGAAGATTACTAATTATTCTCTCTTCCTTTAGCAATGCATCATTTATTACATAAGACATTAAAATTCGGGATGGTAGGCTTTTATACTAACTTATCATCTTTTCTTTGTTGCACTTTTCTTGGACTTCTTCGAAGGGTACCAGTTACCGTGTGTTATCGTTGACCTTAGTGGATGTTCAAGATGATAAACTGTATTACATTAAATCCCTCTGCTCTGCCTTTCTCTTCTTACAATTACAAGGCATTTCCTTTGTCATGTCATACATGACTTGTATGAATACACAATGAAAAAGGGTCATGTATTAAATCCCTCTGCTCTGCCTTTCTCTTCTTACAATTACAAGGCATTTCCTTTGTCATGTCATACATGACTTGTATGAATACACAATGAAAAAGGGTCATGTATTAAACAGGGAGCATCTACAAAAATAATTGCATCTCCTAATAGTGCAAAAACAACCCGCCTTATTCCTCATGCATTATATTCATCGAAAGCAACAAGAGAGAAAGTTGCATCACGTCAATTGTTGCATCATTTGTCCCCTCTTCCTTTTCTAATAAATAAATCTGTAAACGGTTTATCATAAATGAGTGCAAACAGCCATTGTAATTGCATCTACTAAGTAGGCAATGATATAAGTATGCACCTTACAGCCTGCTCTACCTAGTGACAGAGAAATGGCTTTGTCAATTCCTCTCGAAGCTCCAGTTACTACAGCCACTAGGGCTTCAACCTTTTTAGGAGTTTCAGAAGTTGCTTGTTCAATTGATGCAACTTGAGCCTTGACACCTGCATGCCAACATAATAAGGCCCAAAGTTCACTTCCTGTAAAAGCCTTCATGACAAAACAATAATTATTTGTATCCTTGTTTGTTATTTCTTGGGTTAGAGTATGAATGGCTAACACAAACACACATAACCATTAGTTATTTTATTTCTTTTCCTTAATATATGAGATAGAGAGTAATTTGTCGTCAGGCAAGGATATAATAGATAGCAATAAGTTAAGCAAATTTGTTTAAGCAAAAGTAAAACAATTGACATTCATGGAGAAACACAACTAAGTCAATCCCATAAAACTATATTTAAGGCTAATAATAGCAAGTTGTGGTGTTTCCAAGGCAAATTCAAGGTGGTCATCAAAGGACCATAAAGACAAATCTGTCTGTGCAAAAATATATTGTAGGATTTGACCCAATAAACTGCATGTAGATGCACCAAATGCAAACTATCTGGTCTCGTCCCATTTCAACATAATTAAAAGATAAATAGATTCATTTAGGTATAGTGATTGAATAAACAAAGAAACTTCAAGACAATCAATAATTGTTGCCTTCTCCCATTTTATCTTATTGTAATCTTATCTTATCTCATAAACAAAAAAGTTAAGGAAAAAGCCAATCTACAATAAAGTAGTTGACATACAAATTACCATTTTAATTTGTCAATGCTTGTATATATTAGGAAATTCCACACATAACATAGATTGCCCTACACTGATGACCAAATATTCAAAGGAATATAAGAACTTTAATCGTGGACAACCAAAAAAAGAGGAAATGTGGAACCAAAGCTCTAATAATCCATTAGAATCCCTCGTAAATAAGGAGTAGTTACATGTTCCAAACAATTCTGAGCTCCATTGTATTTACAGCTCACAAAAACATCACAACAATTAATTTTTCAGTCCAGGTGAGAAAAAATTGGATATATTATAAACTAATGTTCTCCGAACAACATTACATCTACATTATCAAAAACATTAGGCTAGTTAAGCCTTCTCCCAAATTCTAAGGTTATTTGAAAAGTCAACAGAAGGAAAAATGGGACATGAGAACATAAGTTAATAGACTTTCGTGTACTTATGTAAGGATAAAGAGACTACAAATCTTTACTGATGCATCTTGAAAAATGGAAAGCATATATTATTAAAAAATAAACTGCAATGAATCAGGTCAAGCATCTTCAAGGAGCATCCATTAAGATCTTCAATGATAAGCATAGGTTCTTTGGAGGGCAGAGTAATTTAGAGAAACAAGTGAAGATAAAAATCAAAGCAGTGATTAGAGAGACTGTAGAAGACATGAACATATCAAAGGTATGTGGCACATGGAGAAGGCAGAAAGGGATCTCATAAAAAATAAGAGCTTGGAAAGCTGTTTTCAATCTATGCTTAAGGGTCGAAAAAATCTGGTTCTCATAAACCAGAAAGGATTTCATTTGAAACCACCCAGCAAGTTGAGTAAAGTTAAAATTTGACAAAGAACCAAAGGGGAAAGTTAGAGAGTGGAGGAAATTCCTAAAGGAGGAGAGGAGGGACACATATTTTTTGTCAATGCCTGAGTAAAAATTTTAAAAATGTGGTAAAGACAAGTCACAAAAGGCCTCCTCATGGGTCTGAAGTTAGGCATTGAAAGAAGATATCAGAAGCTAATAGTGAAAGGAGATATGAAATTCCTCTACGAAGTTGTGTCACCGCATTCGATGAAGACATGGTTCTAGAAGAGCATCCTCATAAGCTGGTTGAGATACCCCTTGTTTACAAATGGTTTAACAGTGATGCTTAGCTTCTTGAGCAACAAGAGTTGTTCCAGAATCTCTAAACAATTTTGGTTGACATCTGAACTCATTGAAAGAATTAATAGTTTAATCATTATTTTGAACAGGGACCTACCCCCTACCCCCACCCCCCCCTTAAAAAAAAACCGGTTACCCGTTGTTCTGGCATTTCAAGCACTTGGGGAGCCCTAGTAAATGTATACAAACTGCTGAGAACTTCATCAGGGACTCGGGGACTTGCTTGCCATTTCAACGATGCTCTGGGCAGATTTCATGGATATTCCAGGCATGTAGTTTTAGTTTTGAGTCTTGAAAATGGACATGAATAATTAAATACCATTATCATTTTCTCCATCACTATCTTTTCGTATTACACTGAATCTAAATCTATTGTACAAATTGCAGCTTAAAATATGGGTTTAGTATGATGGATTTGTATTTGGATCCTACAACTAGCATATTGTAAATGACCAGAAAATATCCCTATAAAAGGGTAAACACATAGAACAGTTAGACTCTTCTTTTATGAAGTGGCTAAGAGTTTTACAATTCTGGAAGTGATTAGATCATAAGATCCATATATTTGGGGATTATACTTGTCTTTTGTGCACTGTGGACATGGCAAAGTTTATAAATTATGTTAGAACCAATGCCATTTCTAGGCCTAAGCCATGACAAATTCATGACAATGCAGAGATGTCTATGATTTCCCCAAGACTAATTATTCTAGGGAAGATGGATTCATTTGGATTCAAAATGAATCCAACATAAATGTCACGTTTTTTGGTACTCCAGAATATAAAAAAATGATGAAAAAAGCTCATTAAATATACCTTCTGTGGAATTCTAGAACCTAAAACTTTGTTTCAAATAATTGAACCCCATTGATATTTTTAAATGCTGTCAAATTTTATAAATTCTGTTAAGGGAAATGAGCAAGGACAAAAACTCTTGGAACATTTATAAAGTGTAATGTAACATGGGATTTTGTAGTTCCTAGAAAATGCCTAAGCCCTTTCAACTATCCGAGGCAGGTGGGTATAGGAATACTGTCATTACTATATGCATCAAAAAACAATTTGATCAACAACGGAAATATGGTGAAGGGAGCAGATTTCAAAGAATGAATCAGTGTTTTCATTGGCACGTTCGAGGAACATAGATGGAATAGAGTGGACACTTGCAAGGATCTTCCTTATTAGTTTAAATTGGTCAATTAATAATTTAAAGGGGTTACCATTGGAATGATAAGTATAGTGATTGCAATGGATCTGCTTTACTGACATAAAAAGGAAGATACCAAAATGGAGTGGAGCTGAACAGCAAAAGTTTGGAAATATAACAGATTGCTAGCAAGAAATTCACTGCAATGGATTTCATTATATTCAATTTATTACAAAATGCTAGAACTGTTTCCTCAAGACTGTGGAAACTGCCACAGTATTGAATAATACTTCCCTTATGCTTCCAGAGCATCATTTCATGTAATGATGCTTATACAAAAGATAAATTAATTTATCAACTTTATCAGGTGTTGTACCACTGGAAGTTGGAAAACCATGGACTAGGTAAAATACAAGCCTTCAACCATGACCATCACTTCCATGATGCATTTTACAACAAAAATTATTTGTATAGATAAACATTGTGTGCTTGGCTAAAGACCACATTGTGTGCTTGGATGAGAATTGCATGCTTGGAAAAAGGCCACATTGTGTGCTTGCCTGAGAATTTATGTCTTCCGCTTTGAGGTTCAATGCATGGACAATCTTGGTTGGAAGAAAAACTATAGAACAACCTGAAAAAAAAAAGAGCATCCACGTTAAAATTTTGAAAATTAATCAACACCACCATTATCCTAGCGGACCATAAACTATATGTGACCAGGAACTTCAACACGCACATATACACGAGCACACAAGATCTAAATAAACACTTTCACCGAACACACAACTAAAAGATAACAATCGATGTTGATTTGGGCAATAGGACAGTTAACACTTTATCGCAGGCATAAAAGGACAGAACAACGTTCAGTGAACATCAACAAATCATGAAGAGGGTATGTTCAAAATAACATAACAATCTACTACGCTATCATATACTATTCCATGAAGGCAAAATCAGCTCTATGAAGTCATGAAAATCCAATGAGATCTCTGACTAGAGGCAAGGAATTAAAAATCCAACAACAAAAAACGCAATGATAAGGTTCAAACCTCATTGGCCTTTAACCATCTAACCATAAATTTATAAAGATGTAAAATATAAAGATCTATAAATCTAATAAACATTGAACCATGAACATAGGTATGAGAACATAGTAACTACATGTTTAAGTATAAAAATCAAACATGTTGCATGAACATAAATAAGTAAAGAGATTATACTTGACAACCAGCATGATGGATAGGGAAAAAATAAAAGCATGAGCAATGAACCCATATGATGGTCCTTCTCCTCAACCATGAACAAGCATAAAAAGGCACGTAAAGCCCATGACTTTGGCATAGGAAATACAATTAACACCTTAGTGGGGGAAAGGTGTTGACGATTGAACTTTGTTTCAGTGACAAATGCATGGGAAGAAACATAAGCACTCACAATGATCACATTTGACAATCCTAATTTTTCAGTGACCATGAACAGATTATGAAAAAGGTATTTTCATAACAACATAACAATAGGAAAACATAAATATACTTATCATATGAAAAAGGGCAAGCCATCTGACGAGGCCATGAAAACCTAGCTTATATATTCTTTGTGCATACCTCATTGATTCCCACTAGAGTTGAAGTCCTTCCATAAATGATCAGTCATGGTAGAAGATGATGCTTCTCCACTTATTCTATAGTTACCTAGAAAAGTGTCAAACATTATTGCAAAGAAATTTGCTAGAGCATCAAGGTATATGTGCACACACAATGAAAGAGTGTCAAATGTACCTGGCATGGCAAGTAAAGTTGGATGGTCTTGCATCTCTCTTTGGTCTTGGGTTATCGCCATGGTTGGGGATTGTTGCATTGCTATAAAAATAAACATACCACATGTTAAAGAATGCTGATGATTAAATACTTCAATCTAAAACCATGACTCTATTCAACACATGAAACTAACCTGAAACCATAGACAAGGCGTATTTGATCGATGACGTCCTCGCTTATTGAGGTATCAAAACTCAAATGGTTCATATTCTGATTGATCAACATTTAAATCAATTTCCAAACCATGGTTTTTTCTGTTGCTTCTTCTTTTCTTTGTGGGGCTAAAGAAACTCTTCTTCCTCTTCAAAGATGGATCAAGATAACCCAATCCAAGTGTGAAGTCAAAATCAATAACGTGAAAATTATTGGCTTCATCCAACATTTTTTTAAGCATACCAGTCAACTGGATTGTGTTCGTCAAAGTAGTAGGAGGGTTATCTAAAATGAGATGTGTATAGCTAAACAACTCCTCCCTTGCCAAATGAAGTGCCTCGGCATCTGCATCAAAATATTTGTGGCCATAAGAGTAACATCAACATCTACATCATGGTTTTGAGGCTCTATATTGATCTTAGGTGGGTCATTGCATATGTTATCCTCTACATGCTGATGAAGCAATGGATTTGAATTATCCGAGTGGAAATACAACCAATTAACCTTTATGGCATGCTTGCAAATGTTTCCACGGATAGACCATGGACATTCACACGTTATAAAATCTGTATGATACCAGGTGACAAGGTATTTTTTACCTCGATCTGTCTCACTTCTCACCCAATAAGCATGGGTTATGCTCTCATGAGGATAACAATCAGTATCTAGAATTTTTCTTGCTCGTTCCACTGATGATTCTAGCTGCTTTTCTCTCTTGCAGTTGTTTATAAATCCTTTTCTTTTAAGATTTCCTTGAACCGATAACAAGGTTCAACTGTTGTTAGTAGCATATGCAATAACCAATCCATCCTCCGGGCACATTTTTTCCTTCTATCAGATAGAAATGTTGTTTAGGTAACAATGGTATGACTCAATAACGTTATTGGTCTCCTGATTTGCATGAGGAAACTCCCGACAACCTTTCACCCACATACTTAATTGCAAATAGAACGGTGTCAATCTCATTATATTACATTTATAGAAGAAAAAAATGCATATAATACAAAAAAAAAAATGTTTAATTACGAACCTTATCTCCAGTGACCCAATTCTTGTTGAAATAGTCTAAGAACTTCTCTTCATCTGCAAATTTGATAAAAAAATGATTGATTGCATCTTCCACTTCATAATTGAGAGTGTATTTCATGATGAAACCTAACTCACTGAACATCTCATTGGCTTTTATGGAACTAGTGGCCAACCGATTGACATTTTTTAACCAAGCCCTCTGTACATGCCAAACGCATAAGATCACATCACAACCTGTGATCCTCTTGCTATATTCAATGCAATTTAGTGTGCTATTTTTAGAAAACAATGCATGTTTGGTTATATCATGACAATGTTAAAGTTACCTCAAGGCACTGATTTCAGCCAGCGCATCATCAACCATGAAAGCATTGACTTTCCAATCAGGATGGGTTTGGAAACGCTTGTGCATGAGCTGCTCCAGCCATATTGCAATATCATTTGATGTGTTTCGTGATGCCACGACCCATGCAACAGGCACCCCACTTTGTTGTTCATCAAATGCCACGACCCATGCAACAGGCACCCCACTTTGTTGTTCATCAAATGCCACGAGTGTATACAGCTGATACTGCCATTTTCAACATTACATAAAATCAAATACAAGTTATTAATCATTCTAAATATATACAACTTAAATAAATATATTTAATCAATGATTGGCATCTGACTTACCTCATATTTATTTGTGTTAAATGTTGAATCCGTGGCTATTAAGCTATTGTGCGATAGCTTGACCATTGTCTCCAACATCCATTTTGTTTGAATCCCTATTATAAAAAGGACCTCCACACCATTTGGCTTTTGGTAAAAGAAAAAATCTTCTCGATGCTTTTGATACCAAAGGTGTACACTCATTTCATCTTTTTTGTGAAGTTGATAATTTCGCTTCGCCGACCTATTATAGATGTTATAAATGTTTACAATATCTTTCCTACATAAGAAGAAATCTCTATCTTGAGCTGCCACATCAATGTCCACATGTATCTTAATGTGGGTTCTATACACTACATCAACAAGGACTCCCAAAAAGAAACAACTCTCTACATATGCAACAACATCCCTTGAAAGCTTTTGCTTATGCAAGGTCCTAGTCTCACCTGAAGTGTCACATTGACCATGACAAGTCCAACTTCCCCCATCTTCATGTTCATACATATTGAAAGTTAATATTGCTATATCAAGAATTCCATGCATTACTTTCACAATAAAGTGGCATTGGCAACCCCTCTTCTGCACAAATGAGGTCCTTTCTTTAGTTGGAAGATTTCCTCTTTTGTCCTCTGGGCCAAATGAACAATGATAACTACACCAAAAATTTAAAATTTTAGTACATACAAAGAAATATAATCGTGGTTTCAAAAGATCTAAACAATACATATTTTAAATACTCACATCTCATATTACAATGCAGCGGTAGCTCTTTCTTTTGGTTATTTTTTTGTTTTTTCATATGAATTTACATGGAGTAATAGGATTTTCTTCCTCTCCTTTCATAAAGTCAGCAACTCGTCGTAACAGGATTACGACAACTTGATCAATACTATTGTTTTTTCTATTTATTTCCGTCCAAACCAAGTCTTTAAAAGAGAACGTCATTTTGCCTTTGACGTCTTGCACCTCAAGATCCATGAAATATTGCCATTTTATTTGCTTGCCCATTTTGAACTGATCTGGTCAAACAATATGCAAGGACATCATAATTGAGCTTTCAATCTTAGTAATTTTTATGGGCTCAGTAATTGAATTAGATCTGGAATTTTTACATGAGCTAGAACACGGTTTCTATGGCTACCTGGGAATATTTGTAGTCTTACATGGAATTTCTCTGGCTGTGCATAAGATTTGAAGTTAAAATGAGACATGCCAGTTTCAGAAGAGCCAAATTTGCAATGCCAACCACATAAATCCAACATGGAGAGATGATTTTAGATATGAACGATAATATTTCAGTTTTCTTCAACATTCTAGCGTTTAACCTTTTATGAAACAGTGGGTATTATTTCCCCTTTACTTATTGTTTACCTATTGTTTTATTCTTTCTGCTTTACTTATTGTTTACTAGTATGGCTCATTTGTGTCTAATTTCCATGTTCTTGTGTCCGGATGTAGACATCATCATCATCACCATGTCCTAATATTTATTGGTACCATTATAATTATCTCACTTTGACTTCTTGCATCCATCATGCTTGACTATGTGCCATGGTTGAAAGTCCCTAGGGTGATCTATTAAGTCCAGAATATATTACGGGTATGGAAGATCAATCATCATAGTAATATCCCTGCTAATCGCATGGACCACCTAGCTAGACGAAATTGATGTGTGTTGATTGCAATTGATTTTTTTCCACAAAGTTCATATAGGGTCAACCCACACGTGTGCCAAAAATTGATATATGATTGTATTTGTTGCTCACATTTGCTGCATAACAGGTAGCATGGAATTCCAGCTAGGTTAAGTGTTCAGTGCTAGTAAGGCATCAAAAAGTCATCCCGTGCCCATGGTTATATGGTGGAGTGTCTAGTCATGTCAAGCTACTTGCCGGTTTGATTTATTAGTTACGAAAACATGGTGTTTGACCTATGGAAGGTGGTCTCCACAAGAAGATTGGATTCTAGCAGTCAATCATTTTGCTTTCCTTCATGATGCAAGGTTCTACATTGTGCAGACAATACATTAGCTTAATGAATATACTCCTTGGGGTTGATTCTATACAATATGTTGCATGTTAACCAATTTTATAAGATTGTCAAATTTGTCCACTGCTCAGTGAGTTCACTCAGCTTAACTCCAAAACAAGCCAAGTCTTCTCATTTTAGCAAAACTCAGTTAAATCTTGTCAAAGTCACCAGAACTCAACAAGTTTGACTGATCTTACGCAATTTACTCAACAAGTTTGACTATGTTCAACCAACATTTACCTATTTTAAGTTGTTTTTGAGTTTTAGAATTTCCTTAATTTCACCTCAATTGTGGATGTATTGAAACTGCATTGTTCCTCATCAATATAATTCTAGGCAATCCCTTCCACTTACACTGGTATTATGGTACTCTTATGTGAAGAAGGTAACTCATGTTAGCCTTGAGTTTTCACAATTCGATTATGTTGGACATAATCTTCCGAGATTTCTTCCCTATAAATAAAGTAGGAGAATGCAAAGATGAAGGGACCCTTTGAAAATTAAACAAAGGGTTGCACCATTGTATATCTCTGATTGCACATTAATGAAAAGACCATCATGGAGTTACCTATTCTGGCCTGACACATTCAAACTCTTACTCTTTGGCTTTGCCCAGTCATTTCCCTAGTCCAGGTCATGTGACTAATGGTAACCCCCAAAATGTGTTGTGCTCTAGGTCTGCAGTAAAAATCTTCTAATAATATAGTTTTCCAGGTAGGGGCAATAAATCAAACTACAATAATCACTAGATATTTGATAAACCATGTTTGGTCGCACCTATGTGAAGGTGACAACTATGAAAAGAATCCTTCCTATTAGGAAATAAAGCTACATCCACTGCATAGGAAACAAAAGACTTGCTCAAATATTTTGGTAGAATATTTTGTCTACTTTTAATCACATCCATCAAGTAGGGCATTATCCTCCTCAATATCTTTTGGATTTGATAAAAGAAACCATGCAATTTAGAATATTTTCAAAACTGATCTGGTCTGACCTCATCCCTGCCCTCAACATTTGGACAAAATAACCAAGTGCCTTCTCCCCGTCCCCAATGTTTGCATATCCTGCCTCATTGAATTGCTTACATAAAATTGATAGTTCGATAGCGCGATGGATTTTCCTTGACCCATGGAAACGATAGGTTATATATAATAAAATACACAGATGATAAGATTTTTCAAATCAACAGACCAGACCAATCGACATGGCTTTAGATCTTGCTTGAAGGGAGAGCGTCGTAAATCATCAAGTTACCTAATTCCAAATGTTAGTTTTAGACCCCCGACGGATCATTTGCCTACGAACCCCTCCACACAATTAATTATTGAATTAGTTTTTATCTTCTAGGGTTCAGTGATTTTATTTCAATGCTGTTATGTCGAACAATTTGGTACCTCAGTGTGATAATGTTCATCATCATCACCAGCAGGGCATGGGAGCCTACGTTGAGGTTGGACAATATGCTAGGAGAAATTGAAGGGCTTAGAAGGGACAACGTCATTTTAATGATGGAAGTCGTGAAGCTGAGACAGCAACAACAATCCACTAGGAATTAAGCAAAAGAGTAAGACCCTGTTCCTCGATCATACATGCACACAACGAAAAAGAGCAGAAAAATGAACCAGATGATTGAACTTGCCTCTGTCTGTCACCTGGTGATGGGGAGCTTGGTTTACTACCTGTTTGTCGCCTGGTGACGAGTCAATGGTGGTGAGTTGTAGGGCGCGGGATGGAGTTTCTGCACGTAGGCAATTGGTGAGCTGCAGAGGGGGGATGGAGTTTCTGTGGGAGTCTAGCTGGTGAGGGGAGCTGCAGAGCCAGGATGGAGTTTCTACGGGAGTCGAGCTAGTGAGCGGAGCTGCAGAACCTGCGGTTTGGTCCAAATTCAAAAGGAAAGGATCATAGAATCTGGCAAACTCCGAAAATCTGTCATACGAGATTCCATCAGCAATTGATGTGGAACGGTGGCGGAGGGTGGAAGAGCTGGTGAAGGGTGG